>VYZV01025244.1:14615-30923 GCA_013401275.1 Pandion haliaetus
TACCACCGTCACTCCCCGCCTAGAGGCAGGTCCAACATTTTGGCGCGTGGGTCCGACATTTTGGGGCAGCGAATTCTTCCAGCAACTTCTTAAAGGGGCCGCCTCTGCAGCCCCCCTCCCCTGCCACCGAGGAAAACCACGCCACACAAACCCATAACAGCAAGCATAATCAGTTTCTAATTTGCACTGAGAACTTTATTTGAGGTTTATTCTCCTGTGACACACTAGGTATGCACGTTTTTCCTATACCAGAAGAGCCTTCTGCAGTCTTCAATGGGTTCTTTCACCAAAAGAGCCTTTTATAGCACACTTGGACAAAAATACCCACAAAGGAGGAAAGAGCTAGATCCCTTTATGTAAGACTTTGCCAGGGAGGACTCAAGACTTGAAAAAAAGAAACTATCCTTCTGGCTCCATATACCCGTTAAGGGTTTTTGTTTCTATCAGTTGTGATATAAACAAAGAGGTTCAGGCAGAAAAGTTTTGTCTCCCTTGTGCATTGCAGTAGACTTAATTACAAAATCAGATTTCTTTCTATAAGATGATCATCTGAGGGATACAGTGTCTAGGATGCTGATGCTCACTGAGTAGAGGGTACTCAGCATTTTCATGTTGTTCTTGTTCTCAGTGTGCAGCCTCACAATTTAGTACATTCTTCACACTTTATCCTGAATACTGTCCTACATATTTCTGTGTGAAAGTGAAGTGTTTGTCAACCATCACATTGTCGTAGTGTTCCCTTCCAAACGCTCCATAAGGTAAAGGGGGATTATGATTCCTTTACTTTTACCAGTGAGCAATCAAAGCACGGAAGTCAAAGTTAACATCAGGATGACAGCTTTTTCAAATCAGCACGGTGTGATTCTTCAAGTTTTCAGAACAGTTTCCATTCACTAAGTGTTATGGGTTTGCGTGGCGTGGGTTTTTTTTGGTAGCGGGGGAGGGGGCTGCAGAGGTGGCTCCTGTAAGAAGCTGCTAGAAGCTCCTCCGGCTCCAAGTCAGACCCACCTCTGGCCCAGGCCGATCCCATCAGTGACGGTAGTAGCGCCTCTGGGAGAACACATTTAAGAAGGGGAACCAGCAGTGGGGGTTTGGAATGTGAGAGGAACCCCTCTGCAGATACCAAGGTCAGTGAAGAAGGAGGGGGAGGAGGGGCACCTGAGGAGGCTGATGGCCCTGCAGCCTGTGGTGAGACGGCAGGCTGTCCCCCTGCAGCCCAGGGAGGTCCATGGTGGAGCGGAGGCCCCCCAAGATGGCCGTGACTCCATGGGAAAGCCCACGCTGGAGCAGCGTGTGACTGGAGAGCAGCCCATGGAAAGGACCCGTGCCAGGGAAGTTCGGGAAGAACTGAAACCCATGGAAAGGACCCACGCCAGGGAAGTTTGTGAGGAACTGCAGTCCATGGAAAGGACCCACGTTGGAGAAGTTGGTGAAGGACTGTCTTCCGTGGGAGGGACCCCACGGTGGAGCAGGGGACGAGTGAGGAATCTTCCCCCTGAGGAAAGGAGCGGCAGAGACAAGGTGTGGCGAGCTGACTCAACCCCCATCCCCTGTTCCCCTGTGCTGCCGGGGGCGAGGAGGTAGAAAGAAGCGGGAGTGGAGTTGAGCAGGGAAGGAGGGAGGGTTGGAGGGAAGGTATTCTGAGGTTTGGTTTTCCTTCCTAATATCCTTGTTTTGATTTGAGTGGTAGTAAATTAAATTGATTTTGTTTCTTCCCCAAGTTGAGCCTGTCTTTTGCCCATGACCATAAGTGGGGAGCGATCCCTCCCAGTCCTTGTCTTGACCCACGAGCCTGCCTTTGTATTTTCTCCTCATCCCACCGTGGCCAGGCGCGGGGGTGGGGAGTGAGTGAGCGGCTTTGTGGTGCTTTGTTACCGGCTGGGCTGGAACTGAAACCACTACACTTAAGGTTTAGCTGTGAAATCTCAGCATATCTGTGAACTGGGATACTCAGGGGAGAGGTAGCATGCAATTAGTCGGAGTTTTGGCTTGGGGTTTTGCTTTTTGGTTTGTTTAGTGTTTGTTTGGTTTGTTTGTATGAGTTTGCTTTGAGTGACTTACTAAGATTCCAGTAAGACACTGTGCAAGGGGAATTAAATTCTCAAGGACAAGTTTCACCTGCCTTAATTTTAAGACCTCTCTCCTCTACATCAGTCATCAGTGTTCTTGTCTACATATCACTTAATCTCTACAAACCTCTGACATTTTGGATCTTATACCCAAAGTGTTTATTACTGTCTCATCAACATCATTACTGTTCAGTGTAGAGTGCAAGTGTACTGGCTGTTCAAAATACAGTAGAAAGAGTACTCTGTGAGAGACTGTCCTAGTTTGCTTAATACAGGAAGATGCCGTATGTCTTGCTGGAAGCTGTAGTATTCCCAAATCATCTTTTTAGAGTGCTTGGGAATAGTACAACTACCTCCAAACTTTACAGTATAAGCCTCTACATTGCACTTAGAAACTATGAAAAGAAACAGTTCCCCTGCATTTCTCTCCCACCCAAAAACAATTTCAAATGCATATAACCAAACCTACTAAATTCATCAATACTTGAACAATTTGAGATGCCTTGCAACATGCCTTTGACTTGAGGGCATAATCACAGAGAACAGTATTACTGCTTCCAGGGGGAAATACTTCAATGTGACGTGGTGGCAAGGGACTCTGCAGACCTTGCAGATTCTATTCTCACACTCAAGTCAAATCAAGTTGCATCTTGAGGGGATTTAATCTGGTTTCTAAGCAAAACAAGCTGGTTTGGGGAAAATATTTTGCAATAGCAATGCGTTGTGTAATTCTTCCTCTCCTTTCTCCTCTCTCCCTGCAGTACATCCTGGAACCCCAAAGATGCTTCCAAAATAGAACAAATATTCATCATTAGGCTCTCTTCTCCCAGTTATTTCTCCTTTGCAGGTAATAGAAATTTGACAAGTTTGAGTCCACACATAACAAGGAATCTATGGCCTTCTCCCAACCCCTTGCAATATTCTCTGCTGGAGAATCCATTCCATTGCTGGGATTGGAGAGTGTTTTTGGTTGGTTCCAGTTTGGTTTGGGTTTTTTCAAGAATTTCAACCATCTAGATCCTTTTAGCTTTTGTACTTTTACTTCTGTCGCTGCCCTGGCTGAGTTCTTCTTCACCATGGGAAGATGTTCTCAGGCTCTGTCTTACAGGTAGTCTCTCTGAAAGAAGTCATGGGCTTTTACATATTTATCTAGTAACAGGCCTTCTCTTTCCCAGTGTCTTTTCATGTAACATCTTCCCAGTTCCCTACTTGCCCATAAAAGTCAAGTCCTGCTTGCCTCACAGGACATAAAATTGTTCTCTGGAACCAAATAAACTTTCCTTTTGTGTCGATGGCTTCCCTCAGTATTATTAAGACTACTGTTCTGTCAGGACACTAGGCAATGTACAGCTGATATTAAAAAAAAAAAAAACACACCATTTACTCTAGGTTAACAACTCAACATACTACACATGGAGGAATGCCTGTTACACTTAAAAAGAAACCTTTTAACAGTTGTATTGTAGTTCATTATCTTTGTCCATACCAGGCAAACTCTGCTGAGGTTTGCAAGTATAAATACTGATATAAGCTTTTCCCACCTACAGGTCAATGTGTGTCTCTCCTTCTACTAATTTTAAGGGCCCATGTGTTTTTTCTGGATAACAGCTTGGATCTCCATATGCTTATATGCTACAGTTTCTTCCACTGTAGTATTCCAAATTCTCAAGTAATCTCTGTTGTTTCAGGCACTATTTACCTTCAGAAATGGACCAAACCAAGTTCTAGCTGCTTTGTCAAGCATCCATTATTTTTCAGAGTTTTTATTCAGTATCCAGTCTTTAACTGAATACATCTTGCAAGCAGTAGAAACCAGCTGCTTAACCACTTAAATCTTGCTGCAGCTCCCTCTGCTCAGTAAAATCATCTCTCCTCCAAGTTCAGTTTTTCAAAGAACACTGAATTCTTCAAGTTCCTGTGTTTACCTCTAGAGTTGACTCTAGAGAACAGATCCTTTGATGTAACTGAATCTCATTACACATAGGAAGCCCCTCAGATATGCCATGTTACAATGGCAACTGCTTCCTGATCGGTGCTGGTGAAATGCATTTCCACAGACAGCTGGAGAACAGGGGAAAATACAGGAGGCCAGAAGGCAGCTATTCAGGGCACCGCATGGCCAAGGCCAAGCAACGTCCAGAGGAGAACCCACCCCACAAACCCACCAAATAGGTCACCCTATTTGTAGTCAAGCATGGTTTAATTTTTCTCAACTTATCTTGTCCTTTTAATTGCGCCACCCAGAAGTGTGTTAGCACACTACCACATGTGGTATGCAATAATCATTCAGAAAGAAGATGGTTTACGCAGAGTTTTGACTCTAGCTGCTTGTAAACTACAAAAAGCAAGCTTTCGCACTACTCATTTCTCAGGTGTCTGTGATCTGCAGCTCTCCTGCAGGAAGCAGTCAAAGACTCTGCCTGCAACCACTCAAGAAGGGACACAAGCCACTCTTCAAAAGAGCAATGCCTCACCAGAAAGCAAGACAGAGGAGTTACTAGTATTCAACATCTTACATTTTTCAGTACCTGCTAACTGAGTATTGAGCTACTGAATAAAGAGATAGTAAGCATGCTGTGAACACAGACAGGCCTTTTTCTGGACAAAATTAACACCTGCCTCAGGTTTTGCAGCATCTACAATTGTAAAAGAGCTTGAATTTCACACAAGATAAATTGAACTGGTGCTTCACAAACACAAGGCAATATGACTCCTGTGTATTTTTGCAACAAATTGTAGTTCTCCTGATTTGGACCCCAATTTTTAATCTTCGGTTTCCTGCGACATCTTTGGACTCCCTTCCAAACTAGCACAAAGTAAAAAGCTTTATGGTCATTTTACTGAACCAAGAGTATGTTGTTACAATACTAATTTGGAAATAGTATTTGAAAAGATGATGTAGCAAAACAGACACTGCACAGAAAATAATAAAAAAATGTAATACCGATGCAAGTCATTGTCATATCAATTCAAAGCTACTGAGACTTAATGTGTTTATTATTACAATTAAATTATGATTATGAAGTAGTAAGTTTCAATACAGTATTAGGACTTGCTCATGAAGTAGCAGCTACAATGTCAGAAAAAACTTCAGGACTGTGGCAAAGAGTGTATATTTATTTCTGCATGTGTGAAAGGTCTAAAATGACAAAATTAATGAATGGGGCTCTCCTCTAAGGACGGTTTAATTTAAAAGGTTTATAAGATATAATCAATTCTGTTGGCTTGCTTTTTGAATTTTATGAAATGAAAGCATAGGAACCCGTGCAAAGAAATGGGGAGCAGGAATTGCATATCTCCCATTTCTATTGTTCGTAAAAATGTAATTCATGTTTTACTTCCAGTTGCTCCTAGAGAGCAGACATGGGAAGCCTGCTGAAATCTGGGAGCATCACCTGGGTACAGGGACTGCCCAGGACAGAAGGAGTGCTACTGAAATCACAGTGCCCTTTTTAGGCTAGAGAAGAAATGGGGAGTAACTGGACACCTTGCACAGGAGGGCTGGGGCTTCCCACCTTTCCACCCCTGCAGCCTTGGACAGCAGCTCTGCAGGCCACTGGGGCTGTCCTGCCTCCCTTCTGGCACCTGTGGTTTGCCATGGTTGTCCATGCTGGCAGCAGCTTCTGCTCTGGCCATGCCAGGGCCACCACACGCCCAAAACCCAGCCACCCCTCACTGCCCTACTTGTCTGTATAGCATTTTCTCATTTGAATACAGGCATGCTTTGACAAATGTTCTTGGACTCCAGATGCTTAACTGACCACAAAGGCCTCATCTTGTGGTTGAGTTTAACAAGGGTGTTCTCTCTGGAAGTATCATGATGTAGCATCAGACTCTGGTATTCTTTAGCCATGAGCAGGATAGGGCCAGAATCAATGAAAAAGGTTTAGGAAGCAGCCTTCCCTCCCTCTCCTGCCCCAGATATAAAGCCATTTTTGAACACAGGGATGAGAATTCTAGGCCTCCAGCTGCATTTATGCCTAGTTATCTAATGGATAATCATATAGGCACACACCAGTTTTCCTCTCGAGCACCTCCATTTTTAAAAAAAAAACATAAATCCCGCAAAACTCAGAGCTTAATAAATAATAAAAATGTTTTTCAAAGAAAGAGAATTTAATAACATTCAGACTCAGATTGTGCACATTGTGCACTTCTGTGCACAGATTTCCGAGCCGAGCCAAATGACAGATATCGAGAATATTGTGACTCCCACCATAAACATTTGACTCACCCAAACTATGCTGCCAGTAGCCAACTCATTTTTCATAAATCTGCCTAGTTAAATTCACAATAGCATTATAAGTGGAAGTCAAATAATTAAGTGTGCCAGGCATAAGTGTTTTCAGTGCAATCAGATCATAATCCTGATGACAGCCACAGCAAAGAAAGAGGATTAACAAAACTATCAGTTTCAGAAAAGGATTGAAGGGGAAGGACAGAGCAGCTGGGTGGGTGCCTGGTGGCCAGCCAAGGTCAACCCACCACATCAGTCATGCCTAAGTCGTGGTGAGTCTCCACCATGAAAGATGATTTTACAGCACACCGGAAAGGACACATTATGTACAGCCCAGCACTGAGTGACCAACGGGTGCTCAGCCCTGGCATCAATCCCTGCCCTGGGATTGAGAGTACCGTCAGCAAGCAATTATCTTTCCCTTCCTGCCCTCCTTCCAGGTCCTGTTTTTACAGGGGAATCCCAGGCTGAGTTGAGATGTCATCCATAAAAAAACAAGTGCAAGCAACTATCTACAAGCATTTGAATGATTTCTCATCACAGTCAACTCTGGATGCTTGATTGTGAACGTGAGCAGGAAGTTGATAGGTGGTATTGCACACTGTCCCAGCCTAAGCCACAGTCCTGCCTTAAGGCTGCACAAGGGGAAGGTAAGCCTGAATTTAACCTCGAGGTGACTGACAAAAGTAACCCACAAGATGAAGGAGACTGGGCCCTTGTCTCTGCTCAGGGTAGAAGGAAGAACCTTCCTCCTTCCTTAAAGTGCCCCTACATAACAGATACAATGGCCTGGATGTGGACATTGAAGAGCACATGAGCAACAGACAGGATACAGGAGAAGACCATGAAGGAGAAATTCAAATTGTAACTGCTCAGCAGTGGTAATTTGCAACTGAGGAATAACCTGGCATGGAGAGCAAGAAGGCCCAAATACAAGAAGGGGTTAAGCTGGCTGGAGGTAGGGGTGCCAGAGACAGAAGGAATCCCTGTAAGGGAGTGAAGTTTCCCTTGGTGATCAGCTAAGAAACAGCCCCAGCACTGTCCTGTAGCCATCCCAGGAAATGGGGGTGCTCAGGGGCCACCTCTGGGCAGCAGGGCTGGGCTGGGGCATTGCCTAAGGCCAGGCTGAGATGCACCACACAACTACTCATGAGATCAGTGCTGGGGAAAAGCATTTCCACAGACAGCTGGAAGGCCCAGAGAGAAATACAGGAGGACAGAAGGCAGCTATTCAGGGCACCACATGGCCAAGGCCAAGCAATGTCCAGAGCAGGAGACACCCCACAAACCCAGCAGGCTGGGTACTGGCTGCATCCCCAACTCTGCCCATCACAACTCTTGCTCAAGCAGGTTCTGAAGAGGGAGCTCCAAAGCCACCACTACAGCAAAGAGGGCAAGGACATTTCTGCATGTGGGAGAGGTGCCCATCTGGGTAACCTGCACAATGGGGCACTTTGATCCCTAACCCTGCAGCCTTCCCTCTTCCTCCCTGGCCACCAGCTCCTACAGCCAATGGGACACAGCCCTGCCCTGGCATTGCCTACATTTTGACATGGTTGCATTTACTGCTCAATGCTTGAGTCCAAACACCTGCAGCTCTGGAAATGACAGCTAAAAACTGCTATTCAGCAGCTTCTTCTCTTGCTGCTGCAGCATGCCAGGACACAGGTGCCATGCGATGTGATGTCACCACCATGCAGCACAAGCATCATGGTGACATTTGAGTACTTCCCCTGGGTACCCACAGCCAGCGAGCACCAGTTCATTGGCACTTGCTGTCTGGCACGACCAAGCGCAGCTGCCCAGGGAAATGCCAACAGCCAACCACCACTTTGATCTAACCCTGACAATAGAGTTTGAAAGGAAGCTGTCTCCAGGAGAAATATCATCTGCTTCTCCTCCGGACAAGCTCGTTGAGTCAGCAGACTTAACTTCTCCTGTCCCTCCAGGATGGGACAGAAAAGCACCTTGTGATGCTGATCTAGCATACCCTCAAGGATGAAAAGCATTTCCAAGCATGCAGCGAGGACCATAGCACCAACAGAGTCCCAGCTCCTCGGGGAGGAAAAGATACTAAAAAACTCACTCTTGTATCTCCTTGGATCAGGGACTTCTCCAAGCACCCTTGAAGAGAAGGATCTCTTGCGAACTGATAATTGGACTGGCTGACCCTGCTTTGTCCTGTACAGCCACCTCTTGTTTATAAGCAGGATAGTGTGCTATTTATCTAAGGAGATGTGCATTTCAACTAGGTACATTATTTACAGAGCTGAGTGATGTTTGTTCCCCTACATTACACCGATTTCCCCTGTAACACTTGATTCCACTACTTGGCTCCCTGGCAGGGTTAAATCTTAATAAAGTGAGGCTACTCCTCTGCAACTGCACATCTCCCTTTTCTACGTGATCCTTCAGAAATTTGAAACTTCAATTTGTAGAGAGCTCAGCCTTCACCTGATCCTCTCAGGTTTCCTCCTGCTTTATAGCCAGTATCATTATCAATTTGATAGGTGGAAGTGATTTGTTACTTATTGGAGGTCTTGTACATTGGTAAGCCTCTTTTTTATCTCCCAACTACAAATCCCAGTCATGAAGTGTGCAGCTTGAGCCATTTACACCTCCTGCTCTCCTTGTAATGTTCTGCGAACACCTCTCCAATCCAATAGTTCCAATTAACCAAAGGATTAACTAGCACAGGTCCTGTTCGGCTGCTCGCATACAGGACAAAAGGTTGGTTACAAATTTAACACTGTAGACACATTAGCAAAGCATTGGTCCCCTATCGCATATGAATTAAATACACATAATCTCAGGACTACTTGCAGCTTGACCAAATCCTGAAGACTACAAAACCATGAAGGTGTGTTAGCACTGCTGCCACCTCCAGCAGCTCCGGCCAGGATCCTCTGCCCAGCCGCTGGAGCCCATCCCAGTGCCTGGGGATCTGGGGTCTCTGCCCAGACTGGGTGCCATGGCTGCCCTTTTCCCAGGTGCAAAGCTGAGCACATATCCCAGAGACACACACAGAGGACATAGACATGGCCGATCACACAAACTGCCACAGTCAAGGTGTTGTGGTCAACAGCACCCACATACAGGATTTACATAAAACATACACACACACACAGACCCCCTTTCTAGATTCACAAGCACATGCACATTTGTGGATCCCCCAACTACCAGCATGGACCCTCCTGTCCTCTCAGTATCTCTGCAGTGATCTTGGCCTTCTTTTAACCCTGCACCACCTGGGGTATAAGGTGGGGTGTCTAGCATCACTGGAAGATCAGGATACAGGGGTAGGAATGGTACAGTAGCACCAGGTACTTAGCTTGGGTAGAGAGATTTATGTGCTGCAGCTGAAGGTTTAGAAGGAACCTTACATTTATTTTCACCTAATTTTATCTTTTCAATTTATTCTTCCATTTTTGCATGATTACCTTGTAAGCTACCTATAGTAGATTTCTGCTGGCAACCATTCACCTCCTTGTCACACAAAAACCAAGCATCCATTTGTCTTTAAGGCAATGGCAAAGAGAATTCATCCAGGGCAAAGGTTGCCTCATCTGGAAATTGCAGTTCTGGTGTAGCACAAGCGTAGTCTTTCCACTGGTGGGCATCTTTAGCCAACCGCTTGCCCCCATATTTTCCCAATTGTGCACTGTAATTGTGGTACATGGGGCCTAACTGGCTTTTAGGATCCAGACGGGAGGAACCTCAACCTGTTTTCCCAACTAGTTCTCAACTTTTCTCAGGAAGGGAGTGCAGAGCTAAGGCCTGTGCACAGCAAAGAGACAGAAGGAGAGCTTTGGGCATCTGTCACTGTTTAGTCCCGGCCAGCAACTAAGCACCATGCAGCCGCTTGCTCACTCCCGCCAGGACCCAGTGGGATGGGGGAAGAGAATCGGGGAAAAAAATGTAAAACTTGTAGGCTGAGATAAAGACAGTTTAATAGGATAGAAAAGAAGAAAAGAACGATGATGATAATAAAAAAAAGACCATAATAATAATAAAAGAATAAGAATATACAAAACAATTGATGCACAATGCAATTGCTCACCACTCGCCAACAAATACCCAGTTAGTTCCCAAGCAGTGATCTGCCCCCACCCCCCCACCAACTTCCCCCACTTTATACACTGGGCATGAAATCACATGGTATGGAATACGACTTTGGCCAGTTTGGGTCAGCAGTCCTGGCTGTGTCCCCTCCCAACTCCTTGTGCTCCTCCAGCCTTCTTGCTGGCAGGGCATCAGAAGCAGAAAAATCCTTGACTTATTATAAATACTACTTAGCAACAACTGAAAACATCCATGTGTGATCAATGTTATTCTCATACTAAATCCAAAACATAACACTGGACCAGCTACCAGGAAGAAAATTAACTCTATCCCAGCCCAAACCAGGACCACATCCCCGAGAAGACAGAGCTTTGACTTGACCCCCTCAAAGTAAAAAGCTTTCAGAACCTACTCTCATTCAGCTGCTAGGCCCTTATAAAACTGAGGGAGCGCAAAGCTAAGGCCTGTACACTGCCCAGGGACAGGAGGAGAGGTTCAGCAAAGGGGTAGGAGGGGAGGTCTGGGTGCCCCAAGAAGACAGAGTTTCAACTTTATCTCCTCAAAACCTGGACCCAAATGTGATATAGCTGGTAGTCACCCATGGAGATGTCTCCAGAGCATGATCTGAGCTTTCAGAAGTCTCACACCTAGCCTACTCTCATTCAGCTAAACTGGCCATTTCCTTGGTCTGGGCCCACATACTGAGACAACTCATCATCACCCATGGAGAAGCCTGTGGATCACAATCTTCTTCTGGGATGGTTTTCCTTCAAAGCTGGGCCTGGTGAAAATGCAGCTGTTGCTCTCCTCTTTTGTCCAACTCTTTGTTTGCACCTCTTGAGCAGGTGGGTATCATCTCTCTTGAAGTTGGGGTTGTAGTAGAAGAGTAACTAAAACATGCAAAAGAAGAGTTAGTTGCCAGCCTTTGGAGACAGGGAAACACCAGGGTAGGAGAACTGAACCTTGCAATGCCAAAAGACCAACATGGGTCTTGAAAAGATCTGTTGGGCATTTGAAACCTAAAGCTCAGGCTGACCAAAAGGTTATACTCTAGTTCTGTTAAGTAATGGCCACACTTGTGTTTTCACCTGAGAAAGAAGTGATGTACCTCACTGAAAGCAGAAAGTGCAGCTGCTTCTTCTGCCAGAAATTCATCAAGTCAGATGTTTCAGAGTCGTGTTGCACTTTGGTGGATCTGTAGAGGTGGAGCTGACAAAAGAAGCTACTCATGCTGTCAGTTTCAAAAACTCTGCGAAGTCCTCTCTGTGCCAGCACTTTCTTTTGGAAGCTTCTTCATCAATGGCAACACAGAGGCGATCATCAACCCACTGAATAGACTGAAACCAGTGGCTTTGGAACATTTTCCAGAGCTTCTTTGGAAAGGCAAGGGATGCAAAGTCATCAGCTTCACCAGAGGTCTCCTCTGAAGAAATAGGAGGGATTCTGTTGGTGCTGTGGTCCTCGCTGCATGCCTGGAAATGCTTTTCATCCTTGAGGGATGCTAGATCAGCATCACAAGGTGCTCTTCTGTCCCATCCTGGAGGGACAGAAGAAGTTGAGTCTGCTGACTCAATGAGCTTGTCCACA
The DNA here is from genome assembly GCA_013401275.1 of Pandion haliaetus. Classification (NCBI taxonomy): domain Eukaryota; kingdom Metazoa; phylum Chordata; class Aves; order Accipitriformes; family Pandionidae; genus Pandion; species Pandion haliaetus. The sequence continues at coordinate 26,571 of VYZV01025244.1, forward strand.
GCTACAAGACAATGCTGGGGCTGTTTCTTAGCTCACCACCAAGGGAAACTTCACTCCCTTACAGGGAGTCCTTCTGTCTCTGGCATCCGTGCTTCCAGCCAGCTTGGGGTGTAAGCAGTTGGGCCTTCTTGCACTCCATGCCTGAGCAGTTACAATTTGAATTCCCCTTCATACTCCCTCCTTTCATGAAAGTTGCGTTAACCAGTATCTAAGTACCTTCCTTGAGTGACAAGCACGTTATCAAATGCCATTCTGTTTTGCAAGGCTACCTGAGATGCTCATTGTACCTCTAACTATAAGACTGTGCTAGCATTACCCACTTCTTCCATTACAACAGATATACTTAATGATAGCCCTTTATAATTCTGATTATAACGCAGACTGGTGGAAGCCATTTTTTCAAGTAACAAGTATTTTGCAGAGAATATTTTTTCTTTCATTTGGTATGCTAGAGTAAGTTGTGTCCACCTTTTCAGGAGAGATCTGGATGTACTGAAATGACAAGAAAAAACCAAAAACATTTTAATGTACAAGTGCCAGTCCAATGAACAAGCACTATATTATGGGCCTTAGAGCCACATACCACTCATAATCGATCTTAGCATGTAACAATTCTTACAGGTTAGCATATGACCAGTACTAATATAAAACCAAATGCAAAACCCTGAGCTGTAATTTCTAAAAACAATTGGCAGGTTCAGATGATGATAACAGTCTATTTGCAGGGCTGTAGACTGTACTTCTGTTGACATTTGATCAAAGGATCTCCATCCAGATCATCCAGCTCTGCTGTGACAGGTGATACGCTCTGAGTTGTGTCTGAAGATGGTGTGACTCTTTTACTCTGGGAAGCATGGATCCATCAGGCAGGCCCTTGCACATGACTGCAGCATTAGTAATCTACCGGTACCAATGAGGTCCCTTTCAGTGCAGCTGAAGCACATATTCTCACTGGTATACCTAAATGTAGACTCAGTCTCCTAATTTCAATGAGTGACAGACTTCAGTGGTGGGTTCTGGTAAAACATCTTTCAGCTATCTGTGGAAAGACCTTAAACATTTCATTAATAGCTGACAACATTTCAGAAGAGCAGTATCTGTTAGTTTTATATTTGACTGTAGGGAGTGCTGGGTGAGACAGTCACATGGGTCTGCCCATTAAAATCTCATGAGGTGACAGCCTGTATTTTCTATTCACAGTGCTTCTTATATATACATCAGTGGGAGACGTAACATATCCAGACATTTCAGGCCAGTGTCTGCACAATTTTTTGCCAATTTTGTTTTAAAATGTGAGTTTTCCCTCCCTGTAGCCCTATCAGATTAGGGATGATGGACACAATGACACCTTGGTTCTATTTGTAGGGCTTCCCAAATTTTTTGCATTACTTGTCTGGTAAAATGGGTCCCCTTGTTGTTTTCTAGCATTAGGGGGAATATTAAAGCAAGGAATTAGTTCTCTTAGCAATATTTCTTTGCAACAGTTGTTTCATCTGCTTGTTTACAAGGACAGGCCTCCTTCCTGAGAGCATACCTAAAATGACAAGGACATACTCAAAATTACAGTATTTAGGCATCTTAATAAAGTCAATTTGGAAATTTACAAATGGTCCTCATGGTTTTGGGTGTGCAGCTATACTTGTCTTCTCCTGTCTTCTACTACTTTGTTGAAACAGTGTCCTAACAATATGAAGATTCAAGAATGTGAAGAGTACTTTGCTAGCAAGCCTCAGTTGTTTGCACCTCAATTTCTGACAAAATGAAAGCCCATTCCTGATCATTCAAGCCTTAGAACTATTTGAGTAAATAAAAATGTATTTGAAATATACAAACCCTATATCTGTATAGACTATTAAAAACAAAGAAATAATCTGTGAAGTTCTTTAACTTTCCTTCTTCAGCATTAGCTGTATCTTTAGATTCATCAACATTTTAAGGTTGTAGCCATTAGCTCAGTTTAGAATGGCATTTGAAACTGTACATGTGAAATTGCAGAGACAATTGGTCTGTTAAGTACAGCAAGAGCACAACACTTTTTCCTCCAAAGAACCAAAACAACTATACAGAGACTGAATGAGCTATCAAGAATAAAAGCCGAAGCCTTACATGGCAGGCATGCATTTTGATGCTGCGCCCCCAAAAAATAAAAGGCAACACAGGACCCAATGCAACCTTTGCCATGTACCCTCAGTATAAGCAATGCAGGCCAGAACAACTTTGCTTTCTTGGCTTCACTCCTTGGACATTTCACCAACAGTCTCTTTAACCTTTTAAAGACTGGGTAGTCTGAACCCTGGAATGAAAGCAAGGCATCATGAATTTCATACACCAGCTGAACCTCCTCTGAGGTTAAGTGAATACAGGCATATTCAGCTATCAACTCTATCCAGCTTCATAACAGGCCTTGGAGATTATGTATCACCATCTGCACACTTTGGATTTAATTTCCATGGTTTGGGAAGGGCTGAAAGGCCAATTTTCCAACAGCACACAAATGCCTGCGTTTTGATTGACGGCCAGATGAGGGAGGAGTTTTGTATTTATTAGAATGAAGCCCATTCAAAAAGTAACATGGGAAGCATTACCAAAATCAATAGTTCTTTCTTGTCAATGGGGGTGATTGTTGCAGGGAGTGTGCTGACACCATTCTGCCTTCCTGCACACACAGGCTTCATACAATAAAATAAAGCACACTATGAAATCAAAACATGTCTGTCTTTCCTAGTGTGTACTAGCACATCCAATTGTTACCATAACAACAACAAAAGACACGAGGGATGAGACCTTATTTTCAACACTGAAGTACCTGAAGAACTACTTTCCTCAGGAAAAGAATCAAAACAATACTAAATACTCTCTTCTTCAATTGTGATGGGACTGCAAGCTCCTACAAGCTGAAAAGCTGCTTTCAAAGTGTTCCTGTGTAGTTTTGGGAAGCACAAATAGACATACAAATAAAAAAAAATCCCAAAGAATTAAAACATTTTAAACTGCACAAGTTTACTTGCTTTAAAAAAAACCAGGTTTTTTAGTTACTGAAAAAATAGGGTTTTTTCCTCAGGCACTTCTAACAACCAGCAGGCAAAGTAAGTGCTGTGCATGCCTTCAGGAGGTATGCTATTAAATATACACTTTTTCAATGTAATCCAGCCAGAAAATTAATTTGCTATTAGAGCTTAACTGCTGTGCAAGCCAGGAATTCCAGATAGGCCTTTAAGTGCATGACAAACTGAATACATTCTTCATATCCCTAATATAACACTTAAGATCAAGTTAAATCACAAAGCAAACCAGGATGAGTATCAAGCATATATAATATGTTTCATCAGTTAGATAGTTAAAAAAAAAAAAAGTCCACCAAAGCAGTTCAGATTGATTTGAGAGCTGCTTCTCCCTCTACAGATGTTATATACAGATAGGTTACAGACTAAAAAATGCTCTCTCTTTCAAATTGCTGGTATAATTCACTGACAAACGTGTACATTTCTCCTGATGAATACAGCACTTGCTTGTGTCAATTTTTAAAATACTTTTCTAAACATTCCCAAGACATTATTCTTTTCAACAAAACCTATGAAAAACTCAGAGAAGGAAATCCAGAAGAATAAGGATGCAATTTAACAGAAGGAAAAAATCATACTAATAACCAGATTTGGAAAACTGCGGTGAAGTTTCTTGCAATCTCAATGCTCTTGCTGTGATTGAGGTCAAAGGAACCATGCCAAGACACAATACACTAAAATGATGCTCGGTCCCCTATCTGTGTAACTAAACCATGAATTTAGTGCTTATGAAGAAACAGAGTTCAAGCACATTCGGTCCTTATTTTAGTGTGTGTAGTATCGTTTCTCAAGCCCACAAAGCTTGTTCTTACAAGCAAAAGTGTAAAATGTTTAAGGTAAATATGATGCAAAGGCAGGCAGGCAGCAATTCTAGCAATCCAGAACCCTGACTGGACTATGTGGCTATCTGTATGCAAGAGGCAGAACTACTCACTACTTAGAGGAGAAGTTAATCAGAAAAATCCAGTCTCCAAATCAGGAGATGAAGTTAGACACTGCAGAAGTCTTGAAAAGCCATGGCTTCAAAAACAGATAGATGTAGATGAAGTAAAGTACAAGACTGTTGCCTCAAGCCTTCAAAAGACTAACAACTAAGATGGAGGTGACAGTGTTGCCTCAAGCCTTCAAAAGACTGATTAACAAATAAGAAGGCGGTGATAGCTTAAAGAAAAAAACCTAAAACATGGGAAGTGTGGTATGCTTGCTATTCAAGGACTGTTTAGATTATGTGTACACAAGGTAAAGCTTAACTAGTTTAAGATTCTGCTTACAATAGAGGATGCTTACAGAG
>VYZV01025247.1:0-11818 GCA_013401275.1 Pandion haliaetus
TACCAGCTAGGCTGAAACCGAAACCACGACACAGTGGGATCAAGTGTACCCTCAGCAAATTTGCAGATGACACCAAGCTGAGTGATGTGGTTGACATGCCTGAGGGACACGATGCCATCCAGAGGAAGCTGGAGAAGTGGGCCCATGTGAACTTCATGAGGTTTAACAAGTCCAAGTGCAAGGTCCTGCACCCGGGTCGGGACAACCCCCGATATCAATACAGGCTGGGGGATGAAGGAATTGAAAGCATCCCTGCAGAGAAGGAATTGGGGGTACTGGTGGATGAAAAGCTGGACATGAGCCAGCAACGTGCGCTTGCAGTCCAGAAAGCCAACTATATCCTGGGATGCATCAAAAGCAACATGGCCAGCAGGTTGTGGGAGGTGATTCTGCCCCTCTGCTCTGCTCTGGTGAGACCCCATGTCCTGGTTTTGGCTGGGATAAAGTTAATTTTCTTTCTAGTAGCTGGTATAGTGTTACCTTTTGGATTCAGTATGAGAAGAATGTTGATAACACAATGATGTCTTCAATTGTGGCTAAGTAGTGTTTAGTCTAAAGTCAAGGATTTTTCAGCTTCTGATGCCCAGCCAGCAAGAAGGCTGGAGAAGCACAAGGAGTTGGGAGGCAACACAGCCAGGGCAGCTGACCCAAAGTGACCAACAGGGTATTCCATGCCATATGACGTCATGCCCAGTATATAAACTGGGGGGGGTGAGGGCGGGGGATCGCCACTCAGGGACTAACTGGATGTCGGTCAGCAGGTGGTGAGCAATTGCATTGTTTAACACTTGTACATTCCAATCCTTTTATTATTACTCTTATCATTTTATTAGTGTTATCATTACCATTATTATTTTATTCCTTCCTGTTCTATTAAACTGTTCTTATCTCAACCCATGAGTTTTACTTTTTTTTTCCGATTCCCTCCCCCATCCCACTGGGTGGGGGGAAGTGAGCGAGAGGCTGCATGGTGCTTAGTTGCTGGCTGGGGTAAACTACGACACCCCACCTGGAGTACCGGCTCTGGAGTCCTCAGCACAGGAAAGACATGGACTTGTTGGAGTGGGTCCAGAAGAGGGCCACAAAAATGACTAGAGGGATGAAACACCTCTCCTGTGAAGACAGGCTGAAAGAGTTGGGGTTGTTCAGCCTGGAGAAGAGAAGGCTCCAGGGAGACCTTATAGCAGCCTTCCAGTACCTAAAGGGGGCTTGTGAGAAAGATTAGGACAAACTTTTTAGCAGGGCCTGTTGCGATAGGACAAGGGGTAATGGTTTTAAATGAAAAGAGAGTAGATTCAGGTGAGATACATGGAGGAAATTTTTTATGATGAGGACGGTGAAACACTGAACAGGTTGCCCAGAGAGGTGGTAGATGTCCCATCCCTGGAAACATTCAAGGTCAGGTTAGATGGAGCTCTGAGCAACCTGATCTAGTTGAAGATGTCCCTGCTCATTGCAGGAGGATTGGACTAGATGACCTTTAAATGTCCCTTCTAACCCAAACCATTCTATGATTCTGTGAAAAACACAATTAGGATAAAGATAATCTTTGACCTGCGTATATGCAATGTATGCACATTTTCTAACTACTCCATCTTTGGTATTTCCTGCAAACCTTGCACTGAGATCCTGGCCTCACCCAAACTGGAGGGCAGCACGCTACTTCTCCATTTACCCTGTCAGCAACGGAACAGCAGACCTCTGCAGAGGACAAAACAGGCATTCCTGAATAATGTATTTCTAATGAGCATGACTGGAAATCACACGAGAAGTGTCCTAACATTTGCACATCACATTACAAATGATAGAATTCAGCCACCAATTAAAAAGGATCTTATCAGGCTTTTTAAGAGATGCACGTTTTACACACTGCAGAGAGATTTATTCCCAAAAAGACAGCAGGAAAAAATGCTCTAGGTACCAAAAGAGAAAAATTCTCATGAACACCTTTCCTACACTATAACCATCAAAGATGTTACTCTGGATAATTGTTTTTTTGTCGTAAGGCATTATAGCTTCTTACATATTTTCAAACCATAGAAACATAAAGCATTGCAAGAACTTTCACGGCTGGCTTCTCAGGAGATCAGTCTGTTCCCCTCAGCCACTGAGCATTTTCTGTAAGAGCCCTTACATCTGTGTCACTGCAGTTCTTTATTTAACCCCTTCTGGAAACTCATTTAGAAACCACTGCTTGCAGGACAGGCAGAAGTATGCTCACCTATCTCAACAGACCTTCAGCATTTCTGGCTCTCCAGTAGCCCTTTAATCTTTGGAGCCTCAGAAGATGGGAATCTAGCTGTTTCGGAGCAGATTCCCCAAATTGTCTCTGTTAATCTTATTATTGTGTGCTAAGGTCCAAGGATCTTTTACAGCCCAGGCAGAGGTTTCTGTAGCATGCAGCAGCTTAGCTCAGTGCCCTCTGTGGGGCAGGGGTACAGGGAACAGAAATACATAGCAAATTACTTGTATTTGTTGTTTGTTATTGTGTTTATAAGGCTGCTACCCATCCCTTTACAGCCTGCTACTGGCCCAAACCAAGCCTGCCGCTATTATCTTTATCAGTCTAGAGAAGGTGCGACACCACCAGTCAGTTTTTCTAACCCACTAGGGCAAAAGGATGCATATTAAATCTGTCTCTACCCAGGGATGGATTTCAGCATTTTACAGTCTGTCACAGCAAACATTACAGCCCTGTTGGTGGTGATGGTAAAGGTTTTCCCCTAAACTGAGTAGAGGGAGAGCTGCAGTTACAAATAGCAGCTCAGGCAATCAGTTCCAATTAAAGAGTAAATAAGTGGCAAATAAAACTCCAGGCATTACTGAGTTCCCATTTTGGTGAAAGAAAGAAAGAAAAAAAAAAAAAAAAGACTTCCAAATATATCAGATCTCCTTACATTATTTCATTATTATTAATTAGGATACTCAGGCAAAGCAGACCAAGCCTTTATTAGCTGAAGCAGCAGTTTGGCAGCGACTGGAGTTTTATTTCTCATTGATTAAGCAATAGATAGAAGCTGAACCAGTAACCTCATGTGAAGGGTATTATTGCTGAATGCCTAGCAGATTTGTGTGAAGTCTTACGGCCACAGGACAGACAGATCTATCTATGTTGCCCAGGGTAAAACTGCATGAATGAGTTTGAAAGGAGATGCTGCTGCATTGCATCATGGCAAATAATTGTTAATTCATCTTCGTGTGAAATCTTTTTACATCTCGCGTAAAATATGCCACTTTTGTGGGAGGGTTGATGCAAGAATATTCCCTTTCAGTGCACTGATAGGGTTAAGTGATGCCTTTTGAGTGGAAAAATTGGACAGTGATTCAGTGGACTTCAGAGAAAAACCTGCTCTTCCTTTGCTAATCTATGCTCTGCCAGAAATACTGAGTGGGTACCTGGAGAAACATCCTGCCACAGATGATGACACCCAGTCCTGCACCTACTGGCTGCACAGCACCTACAGAGAAGCTCTGGCAAATCCAGTCCTGTCATCCCCAGATGTCAACCTTGTCCCAGTGCCTAGAAATAACACTTCTGTAGAGGAGCTGGAAGAAGAAAACATTTGTTCATGGTCAGGTGTGGGTCTACTGGTTTAAATCTCTGACGAAGATGAATTTACAGTGATACGTCTGCTCTGGCATTGCAGTGGCTGAGGTGCAAACATTTTCTTGCTGACGCTGCTGTGAGAGAACTAATCTGCAAAATAGAGCATCCTAAACCACAGAAGCTCTTTGCCTCAGGGAACATTGAGTCAGGGTGCTTAGATTGCACTGGTTTCTATTAATTGCCTACTTAACTCCAAAGAGCCATACATGGCTATTTCATTTAAACTTACGTTTTTACAAACTTAAAATAGAAAAAAATATAGGTTATAGCAAGAGTTGCCTAAAAACTTGTTAGACTTCATCTCCCCGACTTGTAATGTGATGTGAGAATGAGATGATGGCAGATATGGAGCCACATGCATAAAAAAGCCTCTCTTGAACATTCCCTTTGCCCAACATTCAGGCCTTACTTACATTTGACATGAATGTCATGGTCTTCACAGAACAGATCTTGCCCAAAAGGTTCAAACTCTGTCTTGCATAAGCATAAAAATAAATCATAACTAACTCTTCATAAACTAGGAAGCTTACACTGTGTGCTGCTGCTTTTTCCTAAAAAGCCATGAATGCAAATACCCATCTGGATGTAAAGAGGGTTAGAAATGGCTACAGGAGAGATTTCCTGGGCAAAAAGAGGCATGCTCTTTATTCATGGTCAGTGATTTTTCCTCTTGTACAAACCCCATAGCTGGGACCAGCTATAGCAGAAAACAGTTATTAAAATCTGCTTTCTATTTCAGAGAATACACGATCTTGGTCAGTAACACTTGGGACTTTCTTTTATTGTGTGCTGCAAAAGCAGCCTGGGATGCAAGCTGACTGTTGAGGCAGAAAGCAGATATTTTCTCCGTATCTGATTTATTGGTTGTTGCGCGGTAATTAGTGGATACCATTTTGCCTTATGATTTCCAAGTTAAATTCTCCTTGAGTGGAGCCTAATCTGTGTTTCGGTACAATGACCTGTGCAAACAAAGGCAGAATTTCACACTGCAAAAAAGAGCCTCCCATGAGCTGTTAAGAGATGGAGTTGTTGAAAAAAAACACTGGAAACAATTTTTAAATGCTTGAAGATGCATTATTCGAACTTTAAAGGCTCTGCTTCAATACAACGTGGGATAGCCACTGACTGTTGCGGTGCTGTGCAAGAACGCAGAACATTTCACTGCAAAAATCCGATCTCGTGGGCTGAACAGAGGCTCTCCAGTGCACTTGTCGATTTGGGGATTGAGCCCGAGAGCAGCACAAGGTCTGTTTAACTTCATTTCCTGCAGGCAGAAACTGAAGCGGTATTAGAAGCAGACTGCACTGGCCTGTAGGAAGCTCACAGTGTTGAGTTTGGGTTTTTTTTTTTCCAAGCGCCTGCCAAAGCTCCTGATGTTCCAACTTTACCCCAACAGGGAGACAGAGGAAGGAGAAGGAGATGTAATGGCAGATGGCAACCCACAAGGAGGCGAGAACTGCATACTGCACTTTGGCACTCAGCGACAAGGACAACTTTACAGTAACCTAGTTTGCTTATAAATTGGATGAGGATTATTTGCCACTTTTTTTCCCCCCATCTTCAGTCAGATCATTGCAAGGCATGCTAAAAAATTTTAATTAATTAAGCGACTTAGCTCTGGGAAGCTGTATTTCTAATGCTGATGAGGCACAAGAGAACTGATTTTAATGTAGTTAAGCCAGACATTGTTGTGTTATTTCAGGCTTTGTTACAGTTTCAATGTGTAGATGAGCTGGGGGACAAATTTCCTTACCCAGTAAAGCACCAATGAGTTGCTCAGTCATCACTGTTACCTAGCCTAAATGCCCCAGAAGTCTGCAGAAATTCAGCAGAGGTTTTGCTGTGCTTTCTGCATGTCTTTGCCTTCAAACAAAAGCGTGTTTGATGGAGGCAGACAACAGGTAAGGGAAAAGGAAATTTGGCTTTCTCATAGGTTTCCAAAAAATGGTTCTCCTGTCTGCTTCTATCCACTAAAATTAACTTGCTATCTAAATGGATCTTGTCTAAATTAATTGTGCTGTCTCCGTGTAGTGTTTCCCCAAGGAATGGACTGAAATACTGTTATGTCTTTGCCTGTTCTTGGCTGATTGAGATATTAATTAATTATAAGAATAAGCCTAGGAAAATAAAAGTAGGTTTCTGTCTTAATTCATGTGAGTAATGGTGGCTAATGCCTCATATGCAGAGCTTTCCAGTGGTCACTTTGCTGTGTGACCAGGTCCACTATTCCTTTGTGCCCTAGTTGGTTCCGGCAGATGCAAAGAAGAAACTGAGTCATGCAGGGAGGGGAGACATGTGCGCGGTGTGGGGCACCGCAGCCGGCTCCTGGTGAGTGCCGTACAGCGACCGGTGCTGTGGTGGGCACAGGTACCCTCTCAGGTCCTGGCTGCAGGGTCATCCTCTTTGTGCAGTGCTGCTCTGGGGTTAATTCAGACTGGTTTTGCAAGAGTTGTCTAGGCTGGGCTTAGTGCACCAACGCTGCTACCTCACTTTCTGCTCAGGGCTCACTCATTAGGTGATCTTTCGTTCAGGGACGTCTGCCTTGCCCTGCCTGACGTAGCTACGTCTGGCACATGGCGGAGCCTGGCAGCAAGCCTTTGGACAAGCAGGGAGCCTCAGAGTCCAAGATGTTGCTTTTTTGAAATGCCTGGACAAAGGGGACCCCTTTTCTGGTCCAGCAAATGGAAACGTGAATGCTCTGCAGTGCTGACGTACTCTTTATGATTGAGACGGACACGGCAGCTTTGTTTCCTCCTTGGTTGGTTGTTGTTTGCTCATTTTACAAGGCCTCTCCAGGATTTTTAGCTACAGGAAGAGCTTCCTTATTGAGACTTCTATTCTTCCCATGGTGTGGAAAGCAAACACCTTAATCATATACCTTGGCTCTAAGCTGAGGGGAAGGTAAATGTACATTTTCTCTGTCACTAGCTTACTTAGAACATTATATATATATGCATATAAAATCATAAATATTTAGTTGGAAGAAGAAATGAGTACTTAGTATTGTTTAGGAATGCTAAAATTGCAAACTTAGTAGTTACAATGGCTATTTTATGCTGCTCACCAGTGAATGCTTTATGCTCCTGCAATATACCTATTTCCAGTGTGCCTATTAAAAAACAAAAAGCATTTAAACATTTGAAAACCAGAACTTACTTGGTAATTCAGCTATGACCAGTAACATTTACATTTCAAAACTCAGACTTGATTTGAAAATAACCATATTCCAGGAAAGTAGGTGTTAAAATTGCTTCTATGTTCAGTCCAAAACTTTCTCTGTCTGTATGCTCTGCAAGCTTGTATAATTAGTATTCAGATAAATACACTGAAGGGTTCAGGTGTTTGCTTCCCGCAACACAAGAAATTCTTACACGTTTGGGATTTACCAGGTCCCTCAGTTTCCCATCCCAGGGTTGGTGGAGCCCAGAGCCTGCAGGAGGGAAGCAGCACTGTTTGTAACACCTGAAAGTCTCAGGAACGCTCAGGCTCTGCTGTTGGCTCCTCTGAATTAAACGCAGAGCAACTCATTGACTTCGATGCTGCTGCCTTGCATTGCCCCTGATGGGCTGAGAGCAGGACTTGGTTCTGTGTAACCGTCACCTTGTTGATTTTGCACAATCGTTTTGCTTGAAATGATGAATAATGCCTGGGTAGTGTAAATTCCCCAGGGGCCGTAGCAGACACTATCAACTCTGCCAGTGGTATTGAGGCATCTGGGAAATTCTTTTATTTCCACACTTTACGCTTTAAGGACTTGGACACTTGGTTGCAAAGGAGTTTGCTTTAAGAGACTGCAAATTTCAGAAGAGACACAGATAGCACTGAAATTTTCTCAGACAATTAATAATAATGACTGAAGAGATTGATGAACAGGAAGCATATTCTCCTGTCTGTAGTCTACACAAGGGAAAAACAGATTCCACCCAGCATTAGTATTCAATATCTATTTTTCATATGCCATCTATTGACTGTGGCAGGGAGATCCTACCTTTGAACCAGATACCCCACAACCTACAAGCAGTTCTTATTTTTGTGCAAAAGCATATTCAAGCCCTGACGACCCTGAAACTTTGTTTAGGAGTGCTGTAATTAGAGCTTGTGTCTCTCTACTTCAAGCTTTGGATCTGCTTAGCAAACCTGGAGGCTTGGCTCTAAAACCAGCATTCGTGTTAAGATACTGTGCTAGTTACACTCCAGATTTGTCAAAACAATCTAACCAACTCTGATAGGAAACCAGAAGCAAGAAGGAAAAATTTGGCCAAATTCCTATATCCAAATATTTTTACAGCATGAGAAATTGAACTAATAATGCTTCTGTCTGGTTAACAGCTGTCAAAAGATGAAAAATAAGCTACTGGGAATGTAGTCAATCACTCACTCCTTTTAATGTGGTGTGAAATCCATAAAGGCATTTTTACTGAATCTTAATGTGTTTTATGGAAAAATCACTGGTAGCTGTGTTGAAGAGATGCCAATTTTTAACAAGCAGCGTCTGGTGCTTTCCGGGCCACTCTACGCATGTGTGTTCTGTAGGGAAAGATGAGTTTGCACTCTGTTTGCCTCTGGGAATGCATGTTTAGTAACATTCCCTCTCTTCCCCCTCTGCTTGAGGTGGGTCACCAGGACATAAGCTTCATTCACAGAAACCACACCTGAGCTTCATGCAATTCGTCTCTGTCGGCGACTGCAGTTTTTACCTGCATGCAGGACGACGGCTCCTCTCCTGGCAAAGCGCACATGCTGCAGTCCTGCAGACGTGGCAGCACCCAGGGATATCATAACCACGACAAGTCCTACTGATTTTGCGAGACTTTTTCTACAACAGTGAAGCAGGTGTAGCACCGTTTGCAGGGCTGTGGCCCTAGGTTGTGTGCTGTATTTTGTAACCAGCAGGTAATGCTAACACTTCCCTGCACGACACAATGAGATATTAATGTGCGTGAAGAGTTCAGTGTTGAACCACACGCAGAACAGCCTATATATAGCAATAGGTAGCAGCTTTTTTAAATCAGGATGGCAATTTTTGTGACAGATAGCACTGGGAAATGAAGTGCTCAGCGACTGTGCACAGACAACCTGTGGCTCAGGTTGTTGAAGGATTTGTGTCTCCCTATGGCCCTGCTCATCACTGGGGTTTGTTCACTGGATGGATACAGCTGGATACAGCTGTGATGGTCACGGTCTGTGGCATCTTCTTCATCCTGCCCCAGAGGAGATATACTGTATCAGGTGGTGCTAATGTATGGGCTAAAGCCCCCTTTGGTCACCCTCCTCCTCCGATCAGCAGACCCATGGCACGTTTTAGGCTGGTGAGTCCTGGGTGACTGCAGGGAAGCTCATCCTGCCCAAAGCACCCTTACACGAAAGGAGAGCCAGTCCCAAGGTTTTCTGCCATTGTTTGAGGTAAAAGCACCGTGTGAAACGTAACTCATGACACTCCCTTCTTTACATCTCCACCAGTTCATCCGACTATCAAAATCACTCTCAATGGTAGTTTTACACTATATAAATCTACAGTCCTAGGGACCTGAGTAGGTGATAGCTCCTTTCCCATAAACTCACAACCACTTGAACCTTACTCCCCTTTCTTGTAACATAGACTCATTTTGTGGTCTGAGGCTCACCTGGTATGGTCAAGCCAGGTGATTTTTTTAATTAATTTTACAGAGACACAGGAACAGAAACAAGACAGTACCCCAACTATACACCGGCATATAACTTCCATGCATGAAAATTGTAAAAAACTAGAAAAATACTAAATAGAGTGTTGCTGTTTTCTTTTCTGTTGGTTACCTTTACCTAGTGATCTGTAGAGGTGAGCAGTTACTATTCCTCAAATCAATCATTTACTCAGTTTCATAATGTGTCTTTCATTCGTGAATTAAGGCTCTGGTCCACACTTTCTCATAGCTCCACAGTACAAATTATACGAATCGAGGCAATAGAAATGCTTAGCAGTGGGATCACACCCAGAATATCTTCCTGATGTCTTGTCACAATGAATTCTCCTCTCCAAACTGGGAAGGGCACAGGCACAGTCATAACAGGTCAGTCCAAAATAGAAAGTAAGTGCCTCAGGATGGCTGTAGGGCTAACACTGGTGTCACGGTTCCTGTCCAGCCTGACGCCATCAGTATAATAAAAGCTGTGGCTTCAGCTGAGTTCCTTCCAGACATTAGTTCAGAGTGCAAAAACTACCCAGCACAACCAGGGTCTGTGGAGGAAATGAGCAGGGCTGAACAAGCATGATGGTTAACCCCATTCAGAAAAGAAGGTCACCTATAAGGCAAATACATATTCAACAGCTGTCTGCAGCCTCCTAAGCCAGTGACCAAATAGGAGCATTGGACTTCCAGTCCCTCAGCTCTTAGAAACATAACTGTTCCTGAATCGTTTCTGAATTTATGTACTGAGCAACATGCAACTAGGATCAAATATACCAAACCAACACTCATGCTTTCTTTGCTCTATTTATTAATTTTCCTCTTTTAACTTAGATCAGGTCCCACCCTCCACAAACTGCATCTTACAGTAACATTGTCTATTAGTAATACACAAAACTTGGAGGCTTTCCTAATATAACCCCTGTGTTCCAGTGTGCTGTTCTTTTATTCAGCTAAACATACTATGGCCTTGTGCTTCTCCCTTTCACTCATGCCAGAAAAGATACATCATTTTCTTCATTAAGGTCATACCTTGTAACATGCTGTTTTTCCTGCTGGATGACAAGTTCCCTCAGCTTCCACTCAGCATTCAGTAGCAATGGGGGATGCTTATGAGACTGAGCCGGAATTCTCAGCTAAGTGCAGCATTTGGGGTTTATTTCGGTCCCACTGAAATCAGTGGGGCATAAATATAATTTTAAACAAACATCTAAGTACTTTGCCAAATGCAGCTAGACTGCTGAACATAGGTCTCAACAAGAAACTCTTTTCTATTTCTTGTCATGATAACACATTTTGACACACTGTTATGGTACCAAGTCAGTCATATAACCTTTAACACATTACAACCCAGAGAGAAATCAGCCTGCTGTACTGAAATTCATGAATAAGAATCATCTGTAGCTGAAAATCAGCTACACTCACTTTTCTATTAAAAGTGCGATGTCCCTATTTCCCGAGAACTCTTTCACTTCTATATCTCCAAGGAAGCTCAAACTAGGAGTTAGGCAGCCAGTGAAGATACGGGGTGCACAGACTTCCAGACAGATGTTTTGCCCAGGTGTGGAGAAGGCAATGTCACCCGTGGGATGCCCGAGGGCACGAGCATGCCTAAGGAGAACAGCGGCCCACTTATGCACCACAAAACCTCCTGAAGACCGCTGTGGCATGGACCAGACGTTTTATACAGCCACATATCTTCCCCCAAATACATCCTTTTTAAAGTTTGGTTTTAATTATTATGTTTAGTGTATGGTTTCTCTTTCATGTAACTTGAATCTTTGTATCTGTTCCAGCATTACAGCTACAGTACTGACCATTTCCTTGTTGCTCCTGCAGTTACTTTTGTCTTCCCAGCTTTGATTAATTTTTGGAATTTAGCTAAATTAGTCCTTAGAGTGTTTGTGGCAATACATCATTGTCTAGTTGCTAGCTTCCCCCCTCAAATTCAGCTACTAAAGCAGTAGGTGTTCTAGAAATGACTAGTGAATCTAACGCTAGAGATGGCTACAAATATACGGAATTGTTCTCCCGGCGATCAGCAGCATGAGTTTATTGCATGTAGGACAATTACATTCAGTCAGTCAGCTCCTGAGACACCCGAGAGCCTGTATGCAGACACCTAGACGGGCAAGGGTTCCCAAACTGGCAAGCCTCCAAAAGTCCCATAAGGAGAGAGCTTTACAAAGAGAGAGGGACCGGCGGCAAACCCATCTATGGACGTTGAGGGTGACATACCATTGCGCCGCTAACTCTGATTAGCCGCCTTCATCAGACCACTGGGACTATCCCAAATGCTAATTCTTGGTTCCCGCTACCTCAGTGGGGAATCACAGCCACGCTGCTACAGAGCCCTTCCTCCCGCCGCGCCGCCCCTGCTCCATCCCTGAGGAGCTCCCGCCGCCCAGGGCAGCTCAGAGCCGCAGCGTTGCAGAGAGGTCCCCGTCGAGCCTTCACCCGAGTCCTCCCACCTCTCCTTCTGTCGCCTTCATCCTTCACCACGAAGGCCCGTACGAGGACGAAGGAGAGCAGAAGCAGCCGTCCCCCC
>VYZV01025247.1:11823-48208 GCA_013401275.1 Pandion haliaetus
GGGGGGGGCGGGCAGGGAAAGGGATTCCCTCCGCCCGTGCTTTGCCCTTTTTACCAGGAGAGGGAGCAGATATCTGCACGTCCCCCGAGGTTTTGTTCAACCTCTCCGCAGGTCGCAAAGCTCCCCGTTTTCTTAACTGCAGAGGCAGATGCGTGTTTAGCTTAAAGACTTTCTCACGCACACGCGGGTGGCTTTTAAGCAGTTCTTAGCCGGCTGTACATCTTTGCACCTGTGAGTCATTAGACACAGTCCTGCCGCCCTTGCTCATACTCCCGACTTTCACAAAGAATTTCCCTGGAACCTGGGTGTTTCCTTTTTAAAAAAGAAGAATTCGCGGAATTAAAGATGGCAGGAGTAGGCTGTCCAGAGTATGCGAAGGAGAAGTGTTACACATCTTTAGTTTCAGCAAGCAGAAGGTAATGCACTCAATTCAGGAATGAAAGACAAAGAGAGAAATAGGAATGCATTTGAAAGATCACGGGAAAACAGCACCTGCAAGAGGAAATAAGATTTTCCAATAAAAATGTGAGGACGGCTGGGTTCAAATAGCAACCCAGCAACAAATACCTGTGCTTGCCGTCTGCAGTAGCAAATGCTACGTTGTACAACTCCAATTAAACACAGCTTTACACAATGCACAGCATAGTATTTTCCTTTCAGCTCTGAGGGATATAAAGCTTTTCTTGTTTAGATTCCAACCACAATAAAATTACACAGAAGACACTATCTCCGAATGGGAAGCTGTTATGGCTGGCAATGCTCCCACACGTGCAGGCAGGACAGTGGTCACTCTGGTCAAGTAATGCCTCGTCACTCACTGCAAAGTAATATTGTGAAAGACGCTAAAGATCATTTGAACTTAGACAATTTCATGAGGCCACAGCAACTGCATTTCATTGTTACCTGCCCTGGGGAGTAAGCTGTCTCTGTGTTGCCTATGTGCCACGTAAAAGCGTCCAGTCTGTGTCTACACGGTGACCATTTCTTTTAGATCCATAATCTGTTCAATATGCTGGAAGATGCTAGTGTTATCATGCATCTTTTATACCTTGTGACAGAGACAATTTCATCTGCAAGTATTACAGGGCACACTGCGCCTAGGAGTCCAAAGAGGAGGCGGCTCCGCTCCCACACCTTTTGTGCTCTTGGCGAATTCATGCCAACACCCAGAAACTACAGGAGCAGCTCCAGCACTGCTACATGGCCACCCTTGCTCAGGAGTGTTGCATTCTTTAAAAAAAATAAATCTGTTTTCCACAGCAAGCCATGAAGTCGGACCGCCTGATGTCCCAGGCCACCTCAGGCAAGTTAGACAGCACAGCAAGGGTAGGGAAACAGAGAGGCCTCCACCTCTCTGCTGCGATTTCCTATCAACATAGGGCCAGTTCTTCCACAGCTCTTTGGTTACATTTCTGTATCTAGACTTCCATCTTCAGGAACCTTAGCTGTGCACGATCTGCCAGACCTAGGGACTGTGAAGATGTCTGCACATCTTTCTGCAGGATGATGTGCTCTGAGCTGAATGGAAATCATATTGTAGGTGCCGTGCCTGTAGAAATAAAAGGAACCTGAAGACATGTCCTGAGTCAATCCCAGTGCTTAGAAACCAGAGACAAACAGAAAGCAAAATGAATGCTATTGAAATAGATGAGGTAATGGTTGTTTGAGGGAAGGCTTTGGATTTTCTTCTTCATGGAGTTAAAACTGGAACAGACTTCAAGTGGTGGACCTCACCTTGCCATTTCTGCCTGCATCTGCATCCTGTGTCCCATCTCTCTGACTTCCCAGTTTCGCAGAAAGTCATGCCCAGAGATGAGAGAAGGCAGCACCTCATAAGGGCCAGCCGTGCTTTCCCAGCAAACAGGAGACAGATTTCCCCATGTCAGTGCCCACCTCCTTGGTGCAGTGCCGTTCTCCTCCATGGAAGACAGGAAGGCAAGAGCAGTGACTGCAAACATCTTTCCTAAACCCAGCAGTTGGCCTAATTTCCTGGTTTCATGCTGTTGTTAGAAAGGAAAATCAAAGCTGGGTATTAAAGAATTGTCAGCAAGCAAATGGGTTAAATGGTGCCCTAAGTCACCCAGCAGATGGGTGAGAGCAGAACCTGTTTATAAACTGCAGCAACTCTGCTGTCTGGAGATGACTTCGTGCCTGAAGAGCTCCTGTAACCTTTTTCCATCGACTCCTTTCTTTTCCTCTTCCATAAATGTCACATAAGGACATACACTACATTATATGAATGTCAGAGATAACTGCCCAGCAATTGTGCTTTCCTTTTACTTCCCTTTCCCCTCAAAAGTGAGTCTTTCCTTTTTGCTGCATGTGAACAAAAATGGGATTTGATGATGAAAATCTAATCCCCAATCAAGTCTTTCTTTACCAGTAAAATTTTCAGAGAAGATGATAAGCAGACACACAAGTGCAGCTCTTTGCTGTGATGATCACAGAGGAGTATAATGAAGATTAATCATCACTTTATCAAACTATATCCATTTTTTTAAGCACCTTGATTAAACAACAGCTTAAATTCTGTAGAAGTGGCCGAACCCAGGATGTGCTTTGGTGATGTGCTGGCATCTTCTCTTCCCTGGGAGCCTGAGGACAAATTCTCTCACGCTCTCTGCAGAGGAGCCAGAAGCAGTAGCACAGCAGTTAGCTTCATTCCCACTTCTATGCTATGGGCTTCGCTGCACTGGGAGTTATCCCCAATTAACTACCTTCAATTAATTTCCTGAGTAGATGCTCTTATTTTGGAGCAAGCGCACCTACTTGTGAATTGGCGTAACTATTTTGCACGCAGATATAAATAGGTATTCCTATGTAATATATGTGCAATGTCATATCACTCATGCACGCCTGTGTGCAAGGCAGTGGGTACAGATGGGACCAGGCGCACGGTATAATTAGGGCAGGCTGCTCAGGCTGAAAAGGAGACGTTTGAGGCTGGGCAGAATCTTTAGCTCCCCGTTATCCTCACTCCTACATTATTTGTAAAATCGGCTGGTTAGGGAGGAGGGGAAACAGCTGGGTCCCAAGGGAATGCTTGCTCCGATGCCCTTTCCCCTGCCTTCTCCGTGCTTCTGCCATGCCCGTGGCTGCCTGGCCCCACTGCACCGCATTATGGGTGCTCCAGGCTCTGCACCCCCCCCAGTCTCTCTGCCAGCTTTATTGCACACTGTGGGCATCCTCCCGGGGCGAGGTGGGCTCCTGCCCCACTCCCGCACCCCAGGGCGCACAGCCAGGGCACCCAGCAGCTAACCCTCCCCGAAGAGCGTCTCACAGAAAGGAATACATCTTGGAGCTAGGAGCTAAAAAACTACCCTGGTTTAAGAATACGGGTTGATTCCCAAGTGTGAAATACCCAGGCCATAAAATATTCAAAACACCATTTCTGCTCATTCTTACAAATAGCCTCATGCAGATGGGAAACACACAATTCTCCCACTTTCCTTGTAACTGGCTTGGCTGGTGGGCAATGCCTTAAGACCCAAGTTTTCAGGCCCTCAGCATTTATTTACCGTCACCACCGTGACTAGCGAAGCATGTGCTCAAGCCTGTTGCTGGGACAAAGCCCCGAGGAGCTGGGCTATGGCACAGGTAGGCACAGGCAGACGGCCAGCGCCTGAACGAGAAGTCATTACACTGACTCAGGTGTGGACAAAAAAACCCAAGGCCTTTCTCTGTAGTGCCAGTAAGACTAACAGTGTCATATAAGTTGCCTACAGATGCCTTTTTTCTGGAGGCCTCAGATTGCCGGTCCCTAAGGGAGCAGACAGGCTCCCGCTGTGTTTGCCCCTTGCTGGTGTCCCTCCCTGAGTACCTGCTGTGACCCCCGACTTCAGCCGTCCCCATGCTCTTCCCATCAATGCTCATGGGATACCTTCCTGAAATAAGTAATACCTTTCTACTAGTTGTGGGATACTTCGGTCTGCTTGCTCCTGCTTTGCTCTGAAATAACTTCTCCAGCAAATGCTCATCCTAGAAGTATTTGGAGATTTGCCTGACTGACAACTGATTAAAAATGCACATTTTTGACCTCATATTTTACATCTAAGAGATCATTTAATGAATTCATATTTCTGTCTCTCTCTCTCTCTGATCGTATACTACAATTGGATGCTTGAAAATAAAGAAAGCATTAGGTGCTCTGAAGATTTCTAAGCCTCCTGACATGGCCATTTTCAAGATAATATTAGGAGACAATATGAAGCATAATCATTAACTACCTGGTAGTGATGTCAGACCTTCTGTTCTCTTGGGTTAATGTATGATTTAATCACCACAGATGGAGGTCTTCAATATGCCCTTTTACCAGTATTAAGTTCTGGTTACATTTTGACATCCATAAATACTTCAAATAAATACAGTGATCTATACGCATGATATGGTAATTGTGATAACTTGAAATTGAGAAAGTTATTGATAATTATATGTAGTGAAAATGGCTAATGTTGACCACCTGATAGCATTGCCTATTTCACTGATTAACAGCACTAGTTAATAAAACTCCTCCTGACTTAAATCTTACCTATGCTTTATCATAAGATACAAAGTAAAAATGAAATACATAATGGTTTACATTGCAAACGTAGCGCAGCTGGCTGGCATTTGTGGCATGATATATGTGCAGACACATCACAAAGCAGCCAAAATCAGCACAAAGACCAGGGCTGCATACATTGCAGACTAACAGTGAACCACTAAACCCTTTATGCTGTCACTCCAGGGCCCCTGAAAATTAGTGTATTTTATCCTACAGTTTCCTTTCTTTAGCCCACCCTTACTTAAAGTATACTCTACTAAATGGGCACTGATTTCTTTTATTAGTGGCACTCCAGAAAACAACAGGAAAGTTAAACCCTGTGCAAATTTGCCCTGCTTTACTGCTATTTTTATTTATATCAGAATGTGGCTTGTGCCTGTGGAACTGGTGGTGGTGGAGCTGTGCAGCCAGTGAGCCTGCCCAGCCACCGCCCCCCCAGGCTGCCTTGTCTCTGACCTGCTGGAGCCCCATCACAGGCTGAGAAGGCAGCTCACTCTGGTCTATCTATCCTCGTTACTTTGGCTAATTGTGGTATAGATAGTTGTCAGCAGGACTTAAAGCAAAAGCATCAACTCATTTTCCTAGGTTAGTGATTTACAGCCAGATAACAAGTTATGGTCACTTTTGACAAGGATCAGAGGTGAAGCAGTGACCCAGAGTCAAAAGGTAATGCATCCTATTACCAATCCACATCTGACCGCTGCCTTGCAAGCCTCCCCTCGCACTTGCTAGGGGAAAGCAGATGTCTTATTAGCTGCCATCCTTAAGTGGCTTTTGTCATCATGTCAACCTTGAAATAACACAGGGCTTGGGGGGGAAACAGTGGCCAAAATGAGGTGCTAGACGGTTCAAATAGAGCAAGGAAAGACACCGGTGTTTAGAACAAGCAAAATGCAAAAATGCACAGAAATATTTTTTTCTAGCTTTGTGGACAATGGGGGAGTAAGTCTTGCACCCAGTTATCACAAATTATTGTGATAGTTAAAATGGGAGCTGCTTCTATAAAGGATGGACTAAAGAAAGCAAGCTGCAGAAAAAATTGGGGTAATACTCAATACACATACATTTATAAAATGTATAGTAACTGTAAAGCCTATCTGACAGGTGACCTACCCTCTCTGCCAACATCTAATTTAATTGATGCTTTAGAAATGTGGATGCTCATGCTGACTGCTCACTTGGCTGCTTGAAAGATATTCTTCATATCCCTGAAAATCACTCTTTTAAACCAAGGGATTAATTTACTGGGGCTGAGATAAAACCTTTGATCCGTCTTTTCTGTCCATAAGAAGGAAGGCAGGAGAAGCAGAAGCCGGCACTGAGCTAATCTCAGGCTCTCCTGGTGCCATGTGTATTTCAAAGCTGAGGAGGACCAGACCCAGCTTGTGGCAGAGCAGCCAGGGCACAGCGAGGGCTGGTGGCTCCGTGATGGGGGACAAGCTGGGAGATGAGGGCAACCACAGCACGAGCTGTGCCCTCAGCAATGGGGCGCAGGCCCACAGGGTCTGGCCATGGCAGGCAGAGCTGGGTGCATTGACAGGCCCAGGCAGGGAAAGTGGTGAGCCAGGCCTGGAGTCCAGCCAGGTAGGTCTGGGCATCTGGTCTGGGATTTGCCAAATATTTTCACCCACAGAAGGTGTTGTGTTCACGCTGTTGTGTATGAGAGAGAAGAAGGATCATAGCTGTTGGGCCAGTTGTTCCTCTGGCTCCAGAGAGGGCGATGGCCATGTGTGCCCTTGGAGAAAAAATGATCAGCAAAGAAGGAAATTAATGATGGAGTTGCTCTGGGATCAGACTTAACGCTGCCCTTGTTCTGCTTTAGTGGTAGAAGTGCAAGGCAGGAGGTAAAGCAGCACATTGTTGACAGCAGACTGGGAGGCACTGCCAACAGAGCAAGAGCTGAAATATTATGTGAAGGCATAATGCATGAGCATGAGGACCAGTGGGGTAGGAATGGAAATTTATCTAACAGCAAAGTAATAGTCTCTGTGTTTCGGGATTAATCATGGAAATTTCTTTGAGTTCATCAGCTGTGAATGACGGAGGAGGAGTAAGTCTTGGTTTTATTAGTCACAAGGTGACAATGAGCCACTGAGATGTGTTGGCTGTGAGGAAAAAAAAGGTGACCACAAAATCTACTAGGCAAGGCACTTCCTACAGAGAGCAAGACTTATTAATGCTATCACAGAAATCTCTGGAGAGATCTCATCCCTGCTGCTTTATACCAGTCACTCTCAGTCAGGATAGACGTGGCCAGCCTGGAGCAGAGGCAAAGGTGATGGCTGGGGGCAGTCACTCTCCTATGAGGGAATACGCACAAGAGTAATTAGCTCAGCAACACACTTTAGAGCTTATATGATCACTCTTCATAAGTAATTCAGAAGAGTTAGTAGCAGGAAGGGAAAAGGGCTATTTAAGTTAAGCTAAAGAGCAGTTTTGGCACAAGAACGAGTGGTGTGAGAGGCTGTGGGGATCCCACCGTGCCAGCGAGGGAGCTGAAGGAAGTGAGAAACACCATTAACCTTCCCAGCTGTCCTTGGCTGTGGGCTCACTAAGCCGGCTTGGTGGCAGGGGACTTGGTGGGCTTTAAGAGGGGACTGGGAGGCTAATGGCAAGTTCATTGGAAAAGAGAGCTTGGTTCTGGGTAGCTAGGGGCTTTGGGCTGGGATAATTAGTGGATAATATCAACTGAAATTTGCTTTTCTAATAGGATATAGCTATTTTGAGATGCTGAGAAGTTTGGGATATTGAAAAGGGTGAAACTCAGTTTGGCCTGTGCTGAAGAATGAGGTTATAAAGCTGAAGTGGGAGTTGGCAGTAAGCACAAAATCTTGTCTGGGTCTGGGCTCTTCTGCCGCTGTACCTTGTGAATGAATGCTGGAAAGGGTGGGGGAAATACAAATGTCAAAATGAGTATATATGTTGAGAGCAAAGAAGAAATCATTCACACTTTCAAGTTTAAAGTTACTATGGCCAAAGTACAGTTCAGCTATTGGTAATTTCAGGCATATGTAGACTTGAATTCTTTCATATTTCCTGTCAGAAACTACCTGGCCAGATACTTCACTGCAAGAGCAGAAGCTCTGTTGTACAGTAGCACAGAGGACAACACACGCTCTGCAAATCTGTGTGCTATCTACAGCTGTGTACATTTTCAGCCTCCAGAAGAGCCATTCCCTTTCCTTCTTCTGTGTCAATGAAGAAGACTTCATTAGCACCAAGTTGAGGTGTATTTGTGGTGGGGAGTCTTGCACCTGTCCAAGCCGTGGTGATCTGAAATGGTGAAATTGTTAAAAGGTGAGCCCAGGTGTCCCTGTGCCCTTTTTAAGTGATACTGTAATACCTCTTGAATGTCTTCTTAACTGCCTTCAGAAGTGTCCAGGGCAATATCCATACATACAGAAGTGCCCTCCAGGCATGCACCACAGACAAACACCAAATATATTAGTTTTTTTAAGCCCTCCACCATTACACACACAATACCCTTCAGGATTCTAAGGACTGCTTATCCAAAACCCTAATCAGCTCCCTCCTAGCTACCAAAAGCCTCTGCAGCAGAAGGAAGCCTGCTCTCTCTACCAACAGCACAGCTTCCACGGTGCAGTGCAAAGCTGATCTTCAAAAGGTTGATGTTTGGTGCAGCGGAGCTGTTGTTAAGGTGCAAGACACAAGCAGACAACTTTTCTCTGTGTTATTGGAGAGCTTCTTTTTGCCTTTGACTAATCTGAGAAAGTGCAGGTCCACTGACTGTATCTGCTGTTCCCTGTGAGGGCTGCATTATGGTTCATACGACTCCATGTGGGAAGTAGAGATCCCAAGTAGTAGATTCTACCTCAGGAAAAAACAAACAAACTAGATACTTCCTGGCAACTCTTCTCTTCCCTGCCCCCACCCCCACCTTTCTTGTCATGCATTCATTTTTACAACAGAAAATCAAAAGTCAAAGAGCAAGACCTAGTGTAAAACTTTGTTGCACTAAATCACGGGAAGGCAGCACCTATCCTGGCATCTCTGGTTGCCTTCTGAAAGCAAATACTTGCTCTCACTTAACACTACTAGCTCGAATATAAGATGTCAGTATTGAAGATTAGCTTGGTATGTTGACAGAGATGTCCTAACACAGGAAGACAGGGTGGGAGAGTGACAGCAGGTGATCAAGGACAATCTACCCTAGTGAATGAGCATTAAAGGCTGATGGAGAAGCATGAACTTGATAGGGGCGGGGGAGGAAGGAGTTTTAAGAAACAGTGATTGAGGTCAAGAAGATTTCCCTTTTAAGAGGAGAGAGAGAGGAACATTAAACAGGTAATGACAAAGTAAATGGAGGAAAGCTACTGCACAGTACAGCTGCATGATAATCAGGAGAGGTTATACATGTATTCACCAGCTATTTGCACTGATCAGCCCAGGGACTTGGATCATGATGGTATCTGAGCATACAACAATAAAAAGAGATTTCCCAGGTGATTGTAGGCATGAAACAAAATGAACTACCTGCAGATCTGTGGCCATGTTGTAATGCAACACTGCAGTATACCAAACAAAATACCCAGGAGTTCAAAGGCATGCTCTGGACCCTGTCCACCTCCATTCCCTGGGAAGCTGAGGGAATGCATTTAAAGAGAATAATCATGTGAAAATCAGGATCTATACAGCTCTCCTTCTTAGGGACAAGTAACTCCCATTGAGATCAGTGGGACATAGTCATAAAAGGTCTGAATTGAAATCCTTTAAAATAAATGGGAGTCTATAGTCCTTCTATTTGCTTCAGCTATGCTTTGTTCTGTATTTTTTCTGATTTAAGAAAACAATATCTCTGTTACCTCAGGTCTGCAGAGAAGTGATATTTGTATTTCTATTAGTGTTAGAAATTGCATCCTTCTTTAAGTGTAACCACCCACCCCCCACCCCTCCCCCCAAAACCTTGTAAGCTATACTTCATAAATACTACCTTTTGGACTAGGCAGGACTAAGACAGACTTGTTAATGCCATTGTTTGTAAAAGAACCCTTCCAGTGCTTCAACGTGAAAGTGGGCTGCCCTAGAATATGTATCTGCATCCTCTCATCTGCACCATCATACTACAGCAGAGCCTGGCAAATTTAATTACCACGCAGCGTTCTGTTTTCTCCCAAAGAGAAGAGAAATGTGTTTGCCTCTTGCCCTGGGCTTTCACATGTTGTTCAGAAAGCTCCTGTGCACCAGCACAGGCTGGGTGAGAGCTCTGCGAACACAGGCCAGCTGCCAGGAAAGCTGCCTCCAGCTCTGCTGCTCTCATTCCTGAGCTGTCAGCCTTGCTCTTCCAGGGGAGCAGAGCTGTTGGGGGCAGCCGGAGCTGCACCACTCTGCTGCCCTGTTGTAATTACAGCACACCCAGCATGTGGGCTGTTAGGAATACCTTTATTAAGCAAGTGCTGCTGATGTGGCTTTCCCTGCTAATGTGTAACGCAGCTCTGCTTTAAACCTGAATGTTTCTAAAGCATCGGCAGTGGCTTAGCTGTATCAATCACTGTTGCTGTTAGCAGTGCAGGTGGAAGGGTGGGAAAGAGCCTGAAGCTGCTCCAGAAGAAGGCCTGCATTGATAGCGCTTTTCCTGTCTATGTGATGTGGGAATTGTCAGGATGCCAACAATTCTGCTCCTTTTGAACATCTTCTAGCAGAAGAGACTTCTGATTTCTGTTCCAGTTGAAATGCTTCGACTGCTTTCTCATGGTTCCACCTGAAAAATAGGCTTTAGATCAGAGCCTTTGGGCCACTGATTTTCTGGGCACGCTACTGATCCCTTGGGCTGTGGTTCACCAGCAGAAACCCCAGGAAGGTTCCAGTGGAATGTCATCTGTGAAAGGTGAACTTGACCTGAAAATAGATTTCAGCTTCAAATATCAAAATTAACTGAAATGATTTAGCTTCCTGGGCAGAGACCGTCTTTGTGATGGTCAAGAAAAAGCAGTGCAGGAGGCACTAGCCAGAGCTTTTTGTACCCTCAGACCCCGCCTCAGTCCTCCACCTTCTGCCCTTTAGTAGACCCGTGTCCAGCTGATGTCATCTGCCCATGGCCCTAAAATCACTACAGTTACACCAGCCATGGTTCAAACTGGGAATACCTGTATTTTCACAGCAGTGCCTCACATCAGGCAGTGCGTACAGATTAGCATGAAT
This sequence comes from Pandion haliaetus, assembly GCA_013401275.1. Taxonomy (NCBI): domain Eukaryota; kingdom Metazoa; phylum Chordata; class Aves; order Accipitriformes; family Pandionidae; genus Pandion; species Pandion haliaetus. The sequence continues at coordinate 22,526 of VYZV01025247.1, forward strand.
CTGACAGTGGCCTCACATCTCCCAGAGATTCTCCAGGGCTGAAGACTCCTCATATGATTAGTTAAACACACTTCACAGTTGCTTTGCATTATTACAACAGAGTACCACGACCAGACTGAAGGATCTGCCCCATACACTGTACAGAGCCCCAGACCACAACAGTTCTAGTCACAGTCCACTACGTGGGACTATGTCTCAATTATAAAATCAGACTCAAAATATTTCTAGTTAGTACAATTATGATTCAAAGAATATTAAACTATTTTTTGCATTAGTTTAGGAAGAAAAGATTTAATCCAACCAGAAGAATAATATGTCCTGACTTGAACAAGGGAATAATTGATTAACTTTTAGCATACAAAAAACCTGCCAGTTTCTGCTAAGAGTCACCATGCTTCACACAGAAATCACTGCTGAAAATCAGAAGACGAAATTACTTTCCATGTAGAGGTAATAAGTGAATTTCATGATGGGCAGAAAAGCCTGTTAGGACATTTCTCGTTCTGGGAATTTGCAGGCTAAGGAATTAGCAGAGACATAAAATGAAGGCACTTGGATAGGATAAGAAACTCAAGTTACTTTCACCAATATGCAATGTGATGGACTCAGCAGCCACTTTACTGGAGCCTTTTTTTAACTGGGATTGATTCTCTATGGGTTAAAACTGCTTTCACTGCTCCAGTCTTTTCAGTTGGCTTGGAGGGTGACTATTTTTTTCAGATTGAGAAATTTGCATTTAGATGGTCAGTGCAGCTACTTCAATCTTGACATCCAGTATAGCAGGCTGGGTCTGAGCAGGGTGGCAGGGACGTACCAAAGACCGCTCTGTGTCTTACACTGTCCCTTCTCCTTACACAGGAAGAAGCTAGTCTAGATTTCTTTTCTAACCTGGGACACACATGACTGATCAAGTGACCACTAAGCCCTTGTCCAAGAAGGCTGTATAAGGTGGCATTGCCTCTCACCTGCACTGAGCACAAGCCAGGGAGACTACAGTGTAGCTTGTTACAGGGGTTGTAGTTTTATTTTACAGAACAGAAGAATCATTAGTTGATTTGTTTTAGTGTCCTAAAAGTATCTCAGATCAGGTGCTGAGACTTTTTGTGGGCAAAACCAAAATGGATCCCTTCAACCCCAGGGGGTTTACCATGCCAGACTCCAGTCTTGCCAGTAAACCTAATAAGACAGCCAACCTTATGAAGTCAATGGGCCAACTTACGTATTCACAGCTATGGATGAGTGCACGTGTTTGCAGGATCTGGGTCTTCTTCCCCCCCCTTTCTTCCAACTTGCTGGACTACTGGAAGTCTTTATGTGTGTGGCAGGCTGCTTTTCCTTACACTGTTTAGATGAGACCCCTGAGATAAGCATGAGTATGGGAGCACAGTGACTTCAAGTCAGCTCTGTGCAAACACAGGGACTATTTAGCTTTCCATGAAGTACTGGGTTCTCTGTGCTTTGCCCAAGTGTTGTTGATCACCTTCTTAGGAAGCACTGCTCTCCTTTAATTTCTGGCCTTTACCAGGGAAACCATGGATCTAACTGGCAGCTCAAATTTATCTGATACTGATCAGATGCATGCTTGCTGAAGACAAAGGTCTTTTTGATCAATTGCATTGGGAATTTTACCTGGAATTCAATAAACATACAGTCTCTAAAGGCAAAGATTTTCACTGAGTTTTATCCTAAAGTATAAATAGCCTTTGACTATACTTGTTTTACTAATTTGCAGTCATGTCTTTTCCGTACGTGGATAAGATTTCTAAGTAAGGGTAGGTTATTAAGATCAGATTCTAGCAATGATTATGCTGCTGGTTACTTTCCTGCTTGCCTTTTTTCTCTTTCCTCCTCAAAGGGATTTAGTTCTAACAGACACCCTTTTGTACTGAAACTGTAATTATTCTATCATCTGTTGTACACTTACTAATGTTGTTAATTCTCTTTAGGCATATTTTTCTCTTTTTTGGTGATGCCTTAGCACTTCATTCTGTAATTTGCTCGCTGTTTTCTCCAACCTTATTGCAAACTAGGATTTTAATCTCTGAGTTGAAGAATATAAATCCAAATTTCTGAAAATATAAAAATGAGGGATTTTATAGTTTATCTGATATTTAGAGCTAATAAACTCAAGAGACTGGAGAATGTTTACCATCTCTTAAAATTAGGCTTTAAATTTTCTTAATTGAGTTAGAAGAAGTATTATAGAGATTTACTTGATTTTTCTGGAGTTCTTCACACCATGTGCATTAAAATGCAGCCAAATGTAAGTTACATACCCAGGGCAAAGGAATAGGGGTCATACCTACAGACTAGAGTCACATCTTAGGAAACGGTAGCATGCAAGAAGATATGAGGGTCCTAAGAAACAGACAACATAGCAGGAGCTCCCAGTGCCCTGCTTTGGTGATGGGTACTGTGTATGAACTGCCAACTTGTGAGGACAAAGGATTTTACCACTAAATGGGGCATCTGGGTCACCATTAGTGGAATAGTACACGTCATTCTGCTACTGGTGCTTTAAAAAAGAAAAAGCAGGAAACAAACAGGAGAACTCCAGAACTGAAAAGGACAAAGACAGGGCCTGGACAAATGCTTTGAAGGCTGGAAGAAATGCCTTGCAGTGAGAAACTTCGAGAACTCAGTCTGCTTAGCTTAGCAAAGAGAAGACTGAGAAGTGACTTGGTATCACTGTAAAGTACCTTCACAGAGGAGGAACACAAATCCATAAGGCTTTAACCTAGCTGAGAAGGCAGGAGAAGGAATGAGGCTGACGGAACAAGGGAAGCCGAAGACAGGCAAATCCAAAACCAGGCATGTTTTTAGTGCTGCAGAAAACTAACTGTTTGAAGAAAGATCTAAGGGGTGTCATTGATTGTTCATCTCTTCGTGTCTTCAGTCTTGTCTAGAAGATAAGGTTCAGTTAAACATCAGTAATTTTGTGCAGTACAACCTCATTGGGTAACAGTTCATATCCTCTGACATACCAGAGGTTAGCCTACACAACCACAACACTTCTGGTGTCAAACTTTATGCTATTACAAATGAAGTGCTGCATCAAGTGGAAGCGCATCTCATAGAGTTTGAGGTCTCTTTTGTAATGTCCTACTGGCTCAAGCAGCGATGACAGGCAAGTTTTTTTCTCCTTCTATGCTTTTTCTGCTTTTCCATTTCTAAAATAGTGGATAATGTCACAAGTTTCAAGTCTTGATGTTTAAGTCCAGTGTGTTTTGAGATCCTTGGACAAAAAGCTGAAGTATTAGAAGGATAAAAGGGTACTTCTGCCTTGGATAAACTGCCAAAGTATTAAAAAATCTCATATTTGCTCTAGTATAAATCTATGTGTATTTCCAGCTGTGGTGGAACAGAAGAAAGACTGGCATATTTGCTTCCTGAAGTCTTACACTGAATACCAGCAGGTTACCACTCATGGGGAGAAGAGGTACCCATATCTATCTGCACGTCAGGCAATTATTTTCACCATAAGAATAATCATAGGAATGGGGTAAACCATCACTGAAACTTATTCCCTCACCACTCTATTCCTAGGGAATACAGTTGTTTTACAAAGTCCTTTTAAAAACGTTTATGTAGCATTAATTACCTGCTGTAACTGCTGTGTGAGACCATTGTTTCTCAGAGAACAGTGACTGAGATCTCTCATCTGAGAACTGCCACATCAGAGACTTGAGGTGCTCTGGAAGTATAACCCATGTCAGATTTGCTACAGAATTATTCTTGGCTGCTTACTCTGGTCTCAAATGCTGGTCTCATTTGAGTCCTAGCTAACTGAAGAGCCAAAAGCTATGAAGTTATTTTCTATTTCAGTTTGTTAATTTGGTATTGAGAGGGAATATTCCCCGAGGAGAGGTGAAATCATGACTACAGTTCATGGGTGGACATTTACTGGTTTTGGTTTATTGCACGTAGGAGTTCCCGCCTACACTACAATCAAGCATGCAGAAGCTGCGGCATAGTAGGGTACTACTTGCAGAAAATGCTATTGCTTTTGATTTCCTGTAAAAAGGCTTCTCTGAGAAGAGGTAGCCTAAAGAAGAGTATTGCTGTAATATTAGATGAAAAGAAGCTTGTTCTGGAGCCATCCTTGACAGGCTGCAGGTTGTGATATGTTCTATCTTTTTTTTAAACTGGAATTATCTGCACACAGTGACTTTGCTAGTGAGCCAGGTGATTTTCCTAGGCTTCACAAGCAGAAGTTGGCCAGATGTCCTGCAGAACATCTTTTTTTGCTTGCTTTTTTTTCCTGGGCACATTGGTTTTCAACAATTCAGGAAGTTCAAAAGCAGCATAACATTTCTCATTGCCCTTACAAATGTGGTTTAAAACTTTGTGGACATGTTAATAGTCAGTTATGTTTAAAAGTTTCTTTAATCATCACCTTGAAGCTTGAGGCTGGGGATATCAATGGTGAACTGGGCTGGTACTGGCTTTGTGAGGAGGAGTTTTCTCCGATATTACAATCTATGAACACCAGAAAAAAGTTAGGTCTAGCAGATATGCATCGGACGGTACTTAACAGTAGCAGTTTGAAAACCTAGTGCAGAGAAAAATCTCAGGTCGGGCCCTTCTTGTTTGTTTAATTTCATTTGCTTCATAAAGTTTAGTCCTTATAATTTTAGTGCTGATAAGCATTGCGTCAGTTTAGGTGCTTCAGTGAAGTGTTTCTTAATGGCTCAGATTTATCTCAGCAGATAGATGGAGGTGTTTGCAGCTTGCTGAGCAAACTACTGGTGTTCTGTGTGTGTGTGCAGCTTCTGCTCAGCACAATGAGAGCTGTGTCCTGAGCATGAAGTGAAGGACAGCTGGTGAGAAACATTTGGCTGAGGCCAGTTCAACAGGCAAAAGGTTCCTGGTAAGGCCTTAAATACATATTGGCAATTAGGTGCGGAACTTGGATTTTATGATTAGGTCCCTACTTTTGTTTTATTGGGCTAGGGAAGACTACAAAGCTGTTATTAATATCTGGACCTATTTTATAACATTACAAAATATTAAAATTAATTGCATTTGAAACCTCCAGGACTCATGTTCTCAATGTTTTGCTTCATCTTTATTTTTCTAGTCACATGGAGTTTTTGGTCCAAGGTTCCCAAGGGGACTGTAAACATACAAACATTTTTAAAACAGGTATGAAAATTGCAGCTAAAAACCAAGTTGAGAATTGGAATGCTCTGGATGCTAGCTGTAGCTGTGATGGATTAGTAGAAGAACTGGAAAGGTTACTTCTATTAATGCTTTGATACTTCAGTAACCCTAATTTCCCTGCCTGTAAAATGAGCATTTACCTACCTCTCAGACTGCCATACAAATCAAGCTCAGGCCTTTGGGAAGTTAACAGGGACATTTGCAAAGTTGTTATAGTTTACAGGCAGCATCCTTTATTCCCCCCCTCCTCCATTTCACAAAACAGGAACAACTTCAGTGCCACTAATACACCAGTTACCCAGTAGGAATCCACTGATTTCAACTCCGAAAAGGTTTGAATAATTCAGTGCCATTTGCTATGTGAACATAAGCTGTGGCAGGGGAAGGTCTGATCCACCAACAGCCTCAACTCTACCCCCTCTTCCCCTTACAAAACTGCCATAGTCAGTTAAATTTGTTGCATTTCATGATGAGGAGCAAAAGCAGCCGTGCAGCATGAGGTAAGTCTTCATGGCCAGTGATACTTTATTAGCTTCTGTTCACTAAATACTGTTTTCAGCAAGTTGCCCTCTTCTACTATATGGAGCTTCCTGGAGATACTGTACATATATGCAACATGCATGGGAGTGTGTTAGCAGTTGAAACCATATTACTAGTCTTTTTATTAATTTGATTTGTAGTTTGCCCATGACAAATGTATGTTTTCCTTCCTTCAGAGCAGACTGCTTGCAGTCTGTACAGCCAGAGACGCTGCTAACAAAAACTAAGCCACCACCCACCAAAGAGCAAAGACAAACACACTGGGACAGGGTCTCAGTGAATTTATTTCTCACTTGTTCACTAGAATTATGTAGGTTTTGTTGCATAACCAGTACTGACAAAGATGTTACTGAGGTTTGAAGCTTTTTCTTTTAAACAGAGGCTGTTCTTTCCTTTAGGAAGAAAATACCTAGCATGAGAGCTAGCCCGGAGCACGTTGCCAGCTGTGCAAAGAGGGCTTGGGGATGGGTGGTCCTCAGGCCACCTCATTGCTGGGCTTGGTGGCGGCTTCCACTTGGTAGCGTCTGCTTCTCAAGCTGATGTAGTGTGGCCCAGCCTGGCTTTTCTATATGGCATTTCTCTAATCCTGTGCAAGCTGCTGGGACACTTAAAATAGCAAATATGAGATTCTGAAAGGAAGAAACATTAAGGAGAATGTTATTTCCACAGTTGATAAACATAAGACTCTTGTTACATGTTCCGCCTCCTTCTCTCCTTGACATCCCCATCCGTATGCACGCAGAAAGGAAGGGAGAAAACTGGGAAAAAAAAAAAAAAGCACCATTAAGACCACTAAAACCATCTGTACTCAGACTTGTTATGCATGTGCATGCCAACCGTTTGTATACAATAACACATTTGGAGAAAGGATTTTAGGAAACGTGCAGCCCCTGGCAGCGAGTGCCTGAAAAGCATTTGTGATGCCTAGTTTTCATTTAGTGCATGCTTTTGGGTTTGTGAATATATCTACCCTCTTGCCATGTTTTCTTAATAGCCAGCACAGAAACAAGATGCAGATCATGACTGAGGCTGGACATTTTTTTCTTAATAAGATACAAGTCCCTTTTCACATTGGACGTTGATCTCCTTTAGGGGATAGCTGTGAAATCCTGCTTTAGCTCTTCTCTCCTTTTGAATTTTCAGGAAGCATGGCGGAAAGGTCTGCAGGACAAGGCTGGCATTGTCTCCACGCTGTAAAGCATCCTCAACTATAAAGGTAGCTAGCTTTGCATTTTATGGCTTTGTCATTTAAAACAAATAACTAGTTTTGTTAACTGAGCTTTGAATTTCAGGTTTACACTTTCTCAAAAATAATTTCGGAAGTGAATAAGGGAAGAGAGTAAGGCAGCAGGGAATAAAACCAAACCATACTGATTTCACATAGGTGTTTATTCACAGTCCTGTGGCCAAAAAAACAAGGCGAAAGCACTACTTTTCAGTATGAAAAATATCCAAGTAAATTGTAGAACTCACAGAAAGCTAAGGGCTTCATGTAAGAAATACACTACAAAATATTTTACTTTATGAGCAGCTTTTATAGAATTATCTTTTTAAGTAGGTAGAAGACCTTTAAAACTTATTTTCTGTATGAACATGTGATCCCTGCTGCTTATGTAAAATGCACAGGAGTAAGAAGACCTCATTACTGAGCTAGGATCATTTATTAGCTGCAAAGTGAAATAATTGAAGTTAAGTTTGGGCATTGTTGTAAACAAAACAGATGTGCACTGAAAATCAGCAATATTTTAATCATTAAAATAGATTTCAGGATTATTTATGCCAATTCAGAGGGCAGCTCAAATTGTTGAATCACAAATTTTCAATATCCAGCTTGTGTTATGATTGTATATGACAAAACCAATTTGAAGTGCTGGGAAGAATAAGCATTGCCTGTTTGAAGCACCTCAGCATTTGGTGCTTTCCCTCTGATTGTGCTTTATTGCTGCAGAGCAGCTTCCATGCAACCAGGAACGAGCATTTTGCTGGGTAAGCAGGAGGTGGTCCTTTAACTAGCCACTTTTTCAGAAGCAAAATAATATAAAGACAAAAAAATTGCAAAATCCTTGTCTAAGTTTGTTTCCACTCTGTTTCAGTCAAAACAGCATTCATTCTTCATCACAGTTACCTCGGTGTATTTGGATGGCAGTAACTCTGCAAAAATAGAAGTTTCATAATAGCATATATTGGCCATAAGAAACTCAGGCAAACAAGTGTTATCTTTCTGTACATGCGCTAAAGTTATGGGCAGGATTTGAAAAAGTACATTGATCACTTCAGCAAAAAAAAAATTGCTATTGATTTCCAATAGGATTTACACCTGCAAGTCATTTAGAGAAAGATTTTCAAGATGTATTTAAGTAGGTAAACATCTAAGAGGACTGAGAGAAACAGGGAGGTTATATTCTCAAGGGCTCTTCGGCATTTGCAGTGGACAGCATCTAGCTGCCCCATCATCTAGTCCAACCCTTGTCCAGGCCCAGGACTACCCCGATGTGACTGACACCGCATCAGGGCCCTCATGTAAGGGAGCCTTAGAGACTGAAGAGCAAGGGGCAAGCTAAGCAAAGAAAAGACCTATCTGAAACCCATGAGGTGCCCACTCCATCCTCCTTGTTATCCATACTGCAATCATCATTTTATATAGAAATCAAGGACAATGGCATGCAAGGCAATATATTTTCTTTTTAAAAATCACTTTTTTAGGGAAATAAGATTTCCTCAGAATATCTTCCTTTCAAGTGTACATTCCTACCATCTTCAAACACAACTCAGTTATGTCTCAATTTCTTGTGTAAAATGGTACTTAATGTTAGTTGAAACATACATTTTTAAATCTACCTATAAAATTTATTGTACATAGAGTTAAAATTTATTTGTACCTGAGCTGCAAGTTACAGTTTAGCAGGCTTCTGTCATCTCTCCAACAATGCTTATACAAGAAAAATACTCTTTGCAGTGCTGCATTTGAGGCTGGGCATAAATTCCACACCGCTTAAAAATGTGACAGAGCTAAGCTTTGAAAACAGAACGTGAGCCCATCTCCTAACACAAGACTCCTAAAGTATCTACTCATATCTCTTACTAAATCTCAAATTTGCAAACCCCTCAAACACATGAATATATTCATATCCAATTTTTCTTCAGTTTAATCACATCACTGAGACTTAATGTTTCGAAAAATCAACATCATATTCAGAGAAAGTCCCTTGGCTGAAAACAAAAGGATAAAAACTTTTCCAGACTTAACATATCTCCCTGTTTCGTCTCCTTTGCCACACTATGGTTAAGAAATACATTTTCTGTTGCGTTTTACTGTTGGCAAAATTAAGTATCTCACAGAAATCTGATACTCTTTTGCCACACCTTTCTAGATCTGCAGCTTTGCATGGGGTTGTTGTGACCCAAGTGCAGGACCCGTCACTTGGCCTTGTTGAACCTCATACAATTGGCCCTGGCCCATCGATCGAGCCTGTCCAGATCCCTCTGTAGAGCCTTCCTACCCTCGAGCAAATCAACCCTCCCTCCCAACTTGGTATTGTCCGCAAGCTTACTGAGGGTGCACTCTATCCCCTTGTCTAGATAATTGATAAAGATATTAAAAACAGAACTGGCCCCAGTACTGAGCCCTGGGGAACACCACTTGTGACCAGCTGCCAATTGGATTTAACTCCATTCACCACCACTCTTTGGGCCCAGCCATCCAGCTGGTTTTTTACCCAGCAAAGAGTATGCCTGTCCAAGCCATGAGCAGCCAGTTTCTCCAGGAGACAGCAGTCCCATACCAGGATTATCTAACTTTTTTCAGCTTTTATGTCCCTAAATATTTTCAGTGGCAGAGTAAGTACCAATGCAATGAGAGTATGTAGTACAGTAAACTTCATGATAATACTTCCTAATTTATGTTTTTGAGACAGCTGAGTTGTTCTGGCTTAAGAAAGAGTCTGTTCTTTCATTCTTTTGAGGTTAGCCACATGGTTCCCAACTTTCCTTGACAGCCTCCTCAGCTGCACAGAGCAATTTCTCCCCTGTCCAGAGGGATCCCCCCTTGGGGGGCTCTAATTCTCAAGTTTAGGCTCAAGCCTGGATGGAGAATTCCAGTAAGCTTAACTTACACTTTTGCTTACAAACCTGGTGTAGGGCCCAGTTTGTAGCCATGCTAAAAGGTTTAGTCTACACCTACTACTTACTGAGCCACTGGAAAAAACCCAACATGTAAATGACCTTATTTAAAATATTATTATTTACTTATTAATTATTTCCAGAAGTTTTCTTCCTTTCATCTTATTTTGTAATCTGGGTTATGAGTGTAAAAAGAAGTATGTATATAATTTCAATGGGGAAGTCTTGAAAGTGTAGCCACATCCATGATTTTTATTTCAGATGGGCAATTCAGCATGGCTTTAGGGAGAAAACCAAAAGAGAACACTGTTTGGACAGCAATAAAATTCAATATTGGGGTCTTCAGAATAAAGCATCAGCTGTGTCAGCCTACCAAATCCAGGATCCGGAGTTGCACAGCTGTATCTTTTAAATGAAATTGTCAGTAATAATTACTATTAAATACCATAATAGAAAAACAGGGCAGAAAGGGACTGCCTAGTCCCTCTCACTGTTTCAAGGCAGGATTCACTATACCTGCGAGCTTTTACTCATGTCAACTGCCAATATTGCTTGCACCAATTTAAAGCCGTTGCTCTTACCCACCATATTTGAAGAGATAGCCCCTTCCTCTCTGAAACAGTCTCTACATACTTGCAAATTGTGATTATTCCTTTTCTCCCACTCCCAGATTTTTCCTTCTTGATCTAGGTAACTTTAAAAAAAAAATCTTTTATTTGTAGGTTATGTTTTTTACTAAGGAGAACACATTATTCTCCTTTGGATGCTCTACAAGTGTGCCACATTGCTTTTAAAGTATAATATCCAAAACCAGCCACAGTTCTCCAGCTGAGGCTTGATCAATGATCGTGGAAAAAGGATCTTTCCATGTGTCTTACAACTTATATTTGTCTATCTCCCACTCTTATGAGATTCAGGGGGAGTGTTGGCAACAGCACAGTTATGATTTATGTTTAGTATCCTCCCAAGACCCTTTTCTGAAAAAATGCTACCTAACCATTTATTTTTCATCCTCTATTGGGCAGGAATAATCAACTAACAAATGTATTGCATCTTATTTATCTTTATTGAATCTCACGCAGTATTTTTAATCCACTTTTCCAGATCTTTTAAATTCTAAATAACCCTTGTGTGCACTTGCAGTCCCTCCCACCTTGAATCATCTTCAAGTTTAACTCCCACTTCCACTGCCTAAGTCAGAGACCAGACATATCAGCATTAAAACAGCCAAGAAGTCTCTGATGCTTCACCCCAGCTAAAAGGCCTATTTCAGTGTCAGAGAAAGTAAGGTGGCCTGACACCTCCACGAGGAACCAACATAGACTGTTACTCTTTCTTTGCAATCCCCCCATTACTTACCAGTCTTTTTATGTGTTCTTTCTAGGAACTGGCATCAGGCTGGCCAATCTACACCTACCACAATCCTCTGCTTTTCCTACTTTTTTTCCTGAGAGATCTATCCCATTTGGCCCTTTTCCAGAGCTTTTCCTACCTTCAGAAATATCCATCATGTTCTAACACAACTGTAGTCAACTTTTAAATATTCTAGGCCCAGCTGATTTCAAAGTATCTAACTTAGGCTAAGAGCACTTAGCACTCTCCTTACTCTTGGAAGAGATCAGTACTTCAACTAATAACTACTTTTACAACATGTTTTGAAGTTACGCAAAAGCTATACACTCATCATGAAACTTGATGGTTTTTGTAAGCACACATCATATTTCCAAAAGTACTTAAAATACTGGCAGGACTCTATGCTTTCACATTTTAGATGTATTCACCAATTTATTACTAAGTGAAAGGCACAACATAGGATTGTTCAACAGCATTCCTAAATTTTGATCAGACTGTCCTTGCAAGAGTCAAGCTTCTGAATTAGCTGAACGCTGTTCTGAAAGCAGAAACCCAGTTGTTTACTGCCAAATCTATAGGCTCTTGATGAGAGCAGAGATTTGTTACTCCATAGCTTGTCCTCCCCCCATAGTTATTGATCAGTATCCAACAGCTGTATTATCACACAGATTTCTTGCTTTGTACAATGACTGGCATCTGCAGCAATTCTATCAATGCCTTTTATTCCAGTCATGAGAGAAAGGAGATGGGGGATGCTAACAAGAGTCAAAGATAAAATCAGAACTCAGTCTTAATTTAAGCATGTAATCTCTAAAAAACTCTGCTCTACCCATTTATTAGGGTAAAAAGACGAACTTGGCACACGCTTCTGATGACCATTACCACTGCCTTGTTAAATGACTGCCCTGAATACCTCACTGCAGGTGATCCCGTCACCAGCAACCACAGAGCACTGGTGAAAGCCTGATGAAGCTGCAGGATGCTCCAGACCCAGGGAACCGACATAGCAGAGACAAGAGAAAAACGTGAGTATTAAGCAGTGCCATCTAGTGTAGTGCAGGCACTCCTTCGCAGGGAAGGCAGCCGGGCCCCAGGCGCTGGTTAGCCTTGAACTGGAAGAGAATCACAGGACTAAACCCATACACACTACAGAAGGGTTCTGATGGCAAATACAAGTAAAAGATGCCAGAGTGGGTTTATGCCTTTTAAGTTCTGCCTGATTTGCACCCTGTATACCCAGATCTTTTTCAGGGTTTTGGTTTTTTGGGGTTTTTTTTTTTTTTTTTTTTTGGATCTTTGCCTGAACTACAAAGAGGGGAGTGTGTCTGCATAAGCCTCTCTACATTTGAGTATTCATACTGCCGGATTAAGAGACCCATTTGAGCACTGCAATGACAGATGGTAAGAACTTGGTTGGAGGGAGCTACCAAACCAATTTGTGTACAGCACCTGGTACCACAAGGCTTTAAGGGAAGCTCTAGCAAGATTTGAAGCCTCTGATGGTACAGATGCTTTCATTAGTGACTTAGAAGAACTACAGAAGAGGTTAACACATTCCCTAGTTTTAGGCATTGCCCATCCTATACAGAGCTCTGCATTGCATGGTGGTAAACTCTCCACATTCCTTACTAGAGTTTACAGTTGCAACATAGTTCAAGGACAAAACCATGGATAAAACACTCCATGAAATCACATCAATTGCTGTTAAAAGACAATGGACACATACCACAATCAAATCTCTCATATAGGTCAGCAAGGATTGCTGTAGTAAAATAACCTTTGCATCAGCTGAAAGTTTTCCACTCAGCAAGCATCTCCTCAGTCCTCTGCTTCCCTTGAGCAGGCTGGCAGACTAGCTAGCTGAACTGAACTGAATACAGGCAATGCTTTCTGAGACTCTTCCTAAGGGGACTAAATCAGTTACGAACATAACTCAAAGCCAGGTAAAATAGCCAAATCTTACCACCTGACTCCTTCCAGCTCTCTACCATCACCTAGATAGCAGGCAGATCACCCAGTTTTACATAACAGACCCTTATCCTCAACGTGACCCAGTCTCTTTAGCTCTAGTAGGCTCCCTCCCTTAAGTAAGCTGCTTGTTAGCCTTATCAGCTGGGAGACAGCTGATTAGTTACAGGTAGAGGCTAAACACATCATCTGAAAGTCCCATCATCTCACATGTGACCTGATGAACTATATTTTTTTTTAATGTGTGAAAAATGCCTGTCTTCCTAAGCACATACTTTGAGAATTACAGGTAACTAAGAAACCAGGTGAAATTTTGTGACCTGTGTTATGCAGAACAAGGGGTTAGATGAGACACTGACTTCTTCCTTCTTAAAAACTATGAATGTATTTTGGTTTGAGAAGTACAAGAAATGCTTCAACTTGTGCCTCAGTTGTAAAACTACGTGCCTTACTACATGAGAGCATTGTTGTCACAAATAAACTGTCTCTTTAAAGGAAGTAATTTCTTCAAAAATGGTTATCTATAGAAATGGGCAAACTAAAGCTTTTGAAGTTTTCAATTTTCTCTGTTTGGGCTTCTAAAGTAATCACCTCTGCAGATAAATATGTCTGTTGTTATTCACAAAACAAATATTTGGAAGCACACTGAAAAGTAGAAAAAAGCAGGAGCATGGGAAGGGGAAGGGCAAAGCACGCAATGGCCAGGCGCTCCCCACCTACTGCTTCACCCCCAGCCCCACCTCCGGCCCTGCGAAGTGGGGAACTACAGGAGAGATTTCTTCTCACCCCTCTGCTCTTCTGCTCCGCTATCCTGTACCTTTGCAGATGTGATCTGCCTCCCTGTCCCCTCAGAGCTTGGTCAGTTGGGAAGCTGCAGGGGAGGAACATGCCATGCGGCTCTCCAGCGCCAGTCTCCTTCTACCTGAGGCTGGCAGCAATTATACAAAAGCCCAGATGAAAGTGGCCTGACTTTATGCTGCCCGCTCGTTAAAACCTCCCTCCTTTACAGCAAGACCTTTGAAAAGTGCATGCCAATATTGTTGGTAATATGTCATTTTTGAGAAATCTGGAAAAGATGTCCCATATTATTCCATCGTGGATCCCCTGTCAAAAACCTCATGATGAGGAAGCAGAGTCAATTATCCCACTGCAGGCACTTAGAAGCTACTGCTGAGAGCAGGCAGCTTCGGCCACCCCAATGCCTCAGGGACTGCCTGGTTAGACATGCCCTGAGATTTGGCCCTGTGTATAGACTCAAGGTGCAAGCTAAATGCGGTGGTGATTTTTACATTTTATCGCTGTGTAATTTCAAAATGCTTTTTCAGAGCCTGTGTAAAGCAGCCAGGCATAGCATTCCCTTGAGAAATTTTGCTGTACCATAAAGGGTTTTCACCCACATTTGCTACTGGCAATCCAGTTCCCAAAGCAGGTATAATACTGGGGGTGGAGGTCTCAGAATAGGCAAATCCCTTATGCCCAATACACTTCTCCCACAGCATCAATAAACCTAAAGTGTAGGTTTGTCTAGCAACAGTGATTCACATGAGAAACTGGAGCAAGCTTCGGGGCAGGGGGGGCTGATTGCAAAATTCCCATATAAAAAAAAGTTTTTAAAAGTTAATTGTGAAGTAGTTAAGTGTTAGCAGTGCCACAGTCCAGCCTAGCAGTATTGTCAGTATTGCCTGCATCAGTGGGTTTTATCCACTAACCGAAGGGTTCTGAGTGAAATGTCCAGACTGCACTTACCACATTGAGCACCCTTCTCAAAGGGACTGTTGTTCCTTGCTATTAGCAAAATTTCTGACTAAATATTTAGTGATCACTATCAAAAAAATTCAGCTGGAGAAATAAAAAAGTCAGGCCACTGTGGAAGTCCTCAGCAAAATTACACAGGATGTCCTGTCAAAAGCAGGAACTGCCCCAATAGTGCTCTGATCTGGGCTCACTCTCTAATCACCTAATTGACCCAATATTGCAAATAGGTGAGGTTCTGGGTGCTTTTTTAGTCTTCCAAAGTTGCTGTTACCTGTTAAATTGCACTGCAGATAGCAGCAATTTCCTTCTCCCTCATCCTCCAAAAATCTCTAATGCTTTACAATGCATCGCCACTTACTGCTTGGTTTGCCACCTGAACATTCATACAGAGCTGACTGACTAATCTCTGCTGTTAATGCACATCAGCAGTAGTCAGATCACTCATATCTGAATCATTCGTACCCTGTGCAAGCTAAGTTTCATTCCAGTGTTTAACATGCTAGTCTAAGCATAGCTCTACATTACAGTCATTTAGTAAATGAGTGATTGTTTTGGTCTTCAGAAACAAAGGTGGGAGAGGGGAATATTTTTGTTTTCTGTTACAGTGTTGCTGCCACCTAACTTGCGCAGAAAAAAAGATGTGGCACCCAATGCCTCACTCTTCTTCCCTTACTTTTTGGTTAAAATTAAAGACTTTTTTAAATTGTTGTCATTATATCTTGATATGAATCTAAGAAAAGCACTTAGAGCACACTCTGGAGTTGATCCTTCTTCAGAAACAGATGGTGCTAGATTCAACTTGACCATGGATAAAATTCATAGAAGGATATATTCTGTGAAGTAAGTAACCAACATGAATAGTTCGACCTATGGATTCTTTTAACTATTTTTTTACTGCTATTTCTACCCAGACTTAATGTGGCGGGAGAGGGCATTATTTTTATAGTATGAACATTGCTTTTGTTTTATTTCTCAAGTATTCTGTGCTGTATGTAAAGTCAGTTCTACTAACAATAATGTTTATGCAGAAAGAGTGGTAGCATTGTAGCCATGGCAGTTCAAAGACACAACGTTTGCAGGAAAAAGCAACCTCTTTGATTAGAACAACTGTTATATCCATTTTTCCAGCTGTAATAAAAGACACTCCCTCCTCTATCTTGACTCTTTTATATAGCTATGTATGTTGTAATGGCTTCAGATGAACTATACAGAACTGCCCAGAGCTACACTTTGAAGTAATGTTTATTTACAGTTCTCTGTATAGTTGGTCTCCATGACTTACAATCAAAATATCGAAAGGGTTCTCCTTCTCCTTGTGAGCAGTAATTTTCTAGGTCAAGTAACATTTGCATTGAGCACTGCTCAGAGACAGACACTCTGCTAGATTTAGACAGTACAGTTTGATGCAGTGGCTGGGAAGATCTTGGACAAGTATTGAAACAAAAAATTCTCTGCCTAGTTTAAAGTAGATTTTTCCTTCTTATTTCATACACTGCAGTGAAAGGTGACCAGGAATAGAGAGGTCCAGGCCAGAGAGGTCCAATGGTGTCTTATTTTACATTTAGTTCTGCATAACAAAATCCATGGAAAACCATTAATTGATAATTTTGTATATTTTCAGTGTTGCAAATACAGCATCATTTTGGCTCATCCAGTAGAATTCAGTGAAATCAAAGTCAAGGTGTCTGCTGGCTTCAGCAGCGGCAGGACCTCATTCCTTAAACGGGGTCTGGGGTGTAATTTACAAAAGAGCCTGGAAAAATCAGGAGCTCACATTCCACTGAGATGGACAAGGAGTGGGGCATCCCGCTTCCCCTGCACTCCCGTGGTGAACTATAACCCACATGCCTTTTGGAAACAGCTGCCGTCAATTAGATGCCAGCTCCTCAAGTAGTGCAGGAACAGTGGGGTGAAATGCAATGCTCTGTGCTGGAGGTACTCAGGCTAGATGACGATTAGGGGTTCCCCAGCCTTAAAATCTTTGAATCCATATGCCAGACTGAACAGCAAGCATGCAGCTTATGTTATAGTCCTTCACTGTACATTTCCCAAGCAAATGTAAATAAAGGGAAGGAGAATATAGGATATAGGCAGCTATGCATTAGCTATCTGGTGCAAGTTTATAGATCATAAAGCTGGAAAGACCATTTGTGATCACCTATTTTTGTCCTGTATTACACAGGTTACAGGACTTTCTTGAATTAACTCCTATAGGAACTAGAGCATTTCTCTGAGAAAATCAATCAATTTCAACTTCAAAATGTCTAGTGATGGAGAATCCATTACAATCCTTGGTAAATTGTTCTAATAATTAATTACCTTCCATGTTTAAATGTGTCTGGTTTCAAATTTCACCGGTTTTTGTCAGACTTTTTTTCCACTTGACTGAAATGCCATATATTATCAAATTTCTACTCTTCTATTTCTACAGGGAGAAGGGAAGTTTATAAATTATAACCAACTCTCCCCTTAACCTTGTCTTTGTTAAGTTAAACAGATTGATCTACTCAAGTCTCTCACTGAAAGATATCCCTTCCCCTCTTGTAGTCCTTCTCTGAAGCCCTCTCTGTTGGCTGACGGTGGACCCAAAAGTGAACGCTACTGTTGCTGATACAGAGGCAACACAGCTTTACTCTTGAGAAATCCTGCAGTAGATATGAGGCATTGACCCTTTGACTCACATCCCCAGACTGAAAATGTACATTTAGCAGATTATTCACCATTACTCGATTTTTTTTTTTTTAGAGAGCCTTTATACATATGGACAAGACCCCAATACTACAAATGTATATATTGAGCCCTGAAGTGAGCCTGGAGATCCTAAGCACAGTTATGCTCAGTCTGAAGTGGGACTGATCTGGCAGGAGTCGTGTGCAACAGAGAAATTGATTTCTCTGAAGAAGGAGCACATGTCAACGGCTTCTCTAGATACACTAGACTGTGCCTCAGACATGGAGAACAAAATGCAGCAATCCCCTTAACAGACTACTTTTCATGTGTACTGCAAGGTCTGTGACTGTTGCTTGGTTTCTCAGACAGAATTTAAGATATTGGGATTTTTCTGCAACACTCCACATAGTCTTTTTGGATGTGTCTCTTTTCCTGTTTGGGACACTCAGCAGTACCAGAGAGTTACAGACAGAGCAGTATCTGGAAAGGTCTTTTACCTTTAGTTATCCTTTAGGATATATTTCACACTCACTTTTTAAAACGGGCCAATGAGAGAACTTCTTGTGTCGTATCTCTGCTTTGGGATGGTTTTGAGAACAGAAGTGATACGGCTTGCCTTCAACACACCATTTCCTGCAGTATGTTTCCAAACCTGCTCTCTGTTTTCTAGGGATACTGCATCTACAAATTGATTTATTGTATTTTAATTCATTCTCAGAGGCCTGTAGCAAGTGATGGGCTAAGGGATCACCTCTTTCATGAATCCAGATGTGTAAATAAAAAAGATAGAAAAAGCAAGGTGAACAATTGGGCCAGCCAGCATGAGCTAATGTATGACGGACAAGTTCTGGTCTAGCCTGTGTTCTATTCATTTCCTCTGATTAATGAATACATGAAATAGAAAGTCACTAATATGCCAACAGGTAGCTTTCTGCCCATGCTAAGCACAACAACAGAGTGGGTGATTACAGAGTGGGGAGTCTTGCAAGTTTGGAGGCAAAGGCCAAAATGGCCTTTTCCTTCCCATCAGAGACTGGAAAGCACCATGGCCATACTTGAGTTTACAGAGAGAGTAAATATCTTTAAACCAAACAAAACCAAAAACAAACACCAGAAACAGCAGAATAGCTTCCTAAGCTACCCCTTCTACAGCCATGTACATCTCTACCTCCCTGGTCTCTGGAATGACTAAGAGTAGTGAAGGCAAGATTTTGCTTAGGAAGTTGAGTGCGTTACCCAATGACTAAAATTCCCCTACTGAGTCATCATTTCTGTAGCATGTAGTATCCGTATAACAAGTTGGCCAGAATTTCAACGCTGCATATGGCTTTTTCACACATGAACACATTTTCAGTCGTGTATTTGTTTGAATGGGGATATCAACTTCAGAAAACAAAGTACACCTCTGGTTCAAAAAATGGCAGTGGGAAGTACAAGGAGCTCCAGTTTTACTTTCTTTCATAAAACCCAATACATAAAGTTCAATTGGAAATGTATGAAAATATATAGAGCTTAACACTGCAAAGTTCAGTATGTGTTAAACAGAGTGAGGACTTTGCTAAGGCAGCATTGTTCTCTATGGGCTAGCGCTCATAAATATAAATACTCATGCAATCCTTCCCAGTTCAGGCATACTGCTGTCACTATTGAGGTTCTTCACTAAGTATTTTTTTCTGTTTCAGAGCCTTGAAGCAGTATCCAATGGGCTGGTTTTTTTCAGATGGTCTTTTCCTTTTGGGAAGAGAGAAATCAAAATTATGTAAGAGAACATGCTGGTTCAGGTGAATCACTCAGGCTTTGGCAGCAATGGACAAGTCTCAGAGGTACCTTGGAGACTTGTAAGCATCCAAAAGATAAGGCACCAGGATCATTTTTGTTAAAGCCACTTCTGCATTGCTTCATATACTAGAGAGTGGTCATTAAATGGTTGGGGACAGCAGGTAGAGAAATGCCACTGCTTAAAAGTAGTCCATCCTGACACAAAACAGGCATTTTTGCTGCCTTGTGCTCCATCTCCACCTCTCTTTCCATATCCCAGCTCAGAGTGAGGGGCTGGTGCCTTGGCAGATTGGTCATGGTGATGTCTGGCTCCACCTACACTGTTGTAAGACTCCAATTGTAGATTTTGTTCCAAGTAACACGAATATGGGATTAAGGAAACACACAGGCACACTGAGGTCTAAATGAACCTCCTTCTAACAGCAAATAACCGCAAGGTCTTGGTACAGATAAATGCCTCAATTCTGGCAGATCTCCAGAGACGGAGCACAGGGGGGCAGTCCTGGGCTCATACCTCATTTAATTCCTGAGTGCTGTCATCTTTCACACTTAGTGCCTCCTTGCTGCACTGCTTGTGGTAGGGCATAGCTGGTTAGAAATCAAGAGAGCCATAACTCCTTCGCTGCTGCTGCAAACCATTGTGGATTCTTGCCTCTTTCTGCAGGTTTCTAGATTGACATAAAGGGCTGGGAGAACCCTGGAGCATAGGAGAAATATGGAACAGGTGTTTTGTCCTTGGCTAAATGTTACAAGGCTGTATGCCCAAGCTGGGAGACCTGCAGGCCATGACGACAACTATCTCCAGCTCCCTATCCTGGGCATTTTCTACATATAATGCCTCAAAATTCTCTACCTAATTTGATTTGTGGCAGCGTCCCGTTACCCTACAGGGGGAAGGGACCTCTCCTGGTCAGAGGTCCTCTCCTCACTCCTGAGGGGTGAGGAATAACCCAGTCAGGCAGAGTACACAGAAAGCAGCAGACCAACAAACAAACAAAACCAGGAGAACCCTCCAAACCAAACCAAAACTACTTCTTGGGTCTGAACCAATTTTACTTGCCATAAATTAACGGAGATCTGCACTCCACTCCTATTTGTAAATCCCCAGTTGTTCTGAGAATTCTTTTTATTTAATCAATTTGGTTGTTTATGTTTACTTTTTAAAATTAATGACCTTTCTTCTGTTGTTACTGTTCAGAATGGGGTTATACTGAGTAAAATCTATTCAGTATTTTAACAGCAATGGAGAGACCAGCCTAAGAAGTGTGCAATAGACAAGCTGCAGTTGGTGAGTGGGGAAAAGTTGCAGGAGGGCAGATACTATTTACACTGTTTTGCTGCTTAAAGTTGATGCTAATGGCACTGACATGGTGTTTTGATGACAACTTTATTCAGGACATTGAATGTTACCAAGTCAAAAGTTACCAGTTATGACAGTTTCTGAAAGGGCACCTTTGACCCTAGACATATAACCGCAAAATGTGCATGGTGTTTTCCTTTAGTAGAGCATGGCTAGCTTGTATTACAATTACAGTGGCAGAAATTTGGGAATTACTTTGAGAAAATTTCACCTCTGAAGCAAGATCAATTAGGTCAAGGAGCTAAGCCCCATAAAATAGCGAAGGAAGTAGTATCTGCAACACGAGGTGACGCTCATTTCTTCCATCTTGGTCTTTAGCTAGCAATCTCTTTAATGTTGTGAAGTGCTGGGAGGACCCTATGCTGCTGATGCAAAAGTAGAATTTGGATTTTACTTTTATATCATATGCAAAAGTAAAATTTGGATGGTCTTTCATACTGGGGAGGGATTAATGTTGTATTCTGCCAAATATTTCAGATTGAGTAATTCTCTTCTTTTTTTCTTCCTCCACAGTTTCCTGCTGTTGTAAGGAGGACAGCGCCAGCTGGTTAACCAGACTCTGCTCTACTCTTGGCTTTGTCTAGTAGTGCCTGACACAACGGCTGTAGAGCCGTATCTGGAACTTTCTGGAAAAATTTCCAATTATCACATCTTCCTCCACAACAATAAAGTTGAGAACGCTAACAGAGATAGGCTGCTAGCATTTTCAGTACTGCCTTATTAGTCCCGGCTTGGCTTAGGCAACACACTAGGTAATATTCCAGTAGCTGGTTTATATTAGTTTTGCTCTAGCTGAGAAAGATATGTTACCTGTAGAAAGAATAAAAAATCCTACACAAAAAAACCAACCAACCTTTGTGCACACCTTCTCCTTTAGGATAAAAGCAAACAAAGTTGACTGTAAGGCATCATTATAACATTAAAAAACACTCGATGCCCATATGCAAACCTTAACACATTTGAAACATTCTTTTTTTTCCACTGTATGTTGCATATTTAATCCCTTTTCCTTTCTTTATTACTAAGGAAATGAGGACATTTGCATGAAAACAAGAGCTTAAGACTCTTAAAAGTTTGTCTACTCCTGCTTGTATTTTCCTGCTCTGAAGGGATTGGAGCCTTCTGTAGAGGGTATCGTAATTGCTTCCAACCCAACGAGCTGTGATGAATAAAAAGCAGGAACTTTTAAACAAAGACCCTGTTTTCATGCAAATATTCTCAGTAATAAAGCATAGAGTAAAAGAAATATGTGAAGTTATGTTTTGCAGAACTGCTACTTAAAGCAAAGCAGCTTTGTAGAATGAAGCCGAGGCTGAATTTTTCTAACTGCAGTTAAGGGCAAGTGAGTTTGAGTATTTTCCGTAAGAAATTCCCAGTGTCTCCAAACAAGATCGTTAAAAGGCAAAGATGGAATATATCCCAATATTATTCTCATCAGGGTCATCAACATCACTCTATGTGAAAAGTTCCCAGCCAGAATTACGGCACCATTCTCCCATTTCTTTATAAACCCAGGAACATACAGCCTCTTTCCCCCAAAGGTTTAGCAGTCTAGTATGTTCTTATAACCCATCTCCAAGTCATTGCCTTGGTCTACCCCCTCTTAATTTTCCAAACTCGGCAGTAACTCACCAAAACCTACTGAAAAAAATCGAGAATAATATTGGAATTGGAAACAATAGAGAATTTGTAGGAAACATTTATATTCAACAACAATGAATAGTTTAGACTTTGCTTCACGATCGCTCACTCAGTAGATAAATCAAAACCCAGGAGATGTTCGTTTGCTTGCAGTTTTCATAGACGAGTACCACGAAGTCTCGACCTCCCTAGTTTCTGATCTTCTAAGAAGCAAATGCCTTGGAGTTACCATTAAGAACAACTTTCTAGAGTGGTACTTTGCCAGTAATATTAGTAGGTAGAATGGTGACTATTTTCTCCTCGCGGAAGCCATGTCACAGCAGAGTCCTACCTCCCCAAGTGTAATGAGGTGACTGATCATCCAACTGCTCGGGGGATTTTGTTACGTACCCAAGACCAAAGGAAGACAGCACAGAGAAGCCCATGCAGTGCGTGAACACTGACTTCTGCCTTCACAAGCGGCAGGGCTGCCATCACTCATCAGTACTGGCATCACCGGGCTGGAAAGGGCATGAAAAAAGACTTCCACTGAAATTCTCTCCAGAAAAGGGGAAAAGAGCTAGCAGGTACGCAGTTTAAAGTAAATCATTTGGAGTTGCAGTTTCTTCATTCCTCAGCGCATCTTCTCTCAGTTCAGTACGGAAGATTTTCAGTCTGCACAGAAAGCACTTTCCCTCGTAACTCATGGTCATGGCCAGTTCGAAGCATCAAAATCATTTTTCTAACTATGTCGGTGAAGAAAAAAACAAGAGACAGAAAATTCTTACCCTCAAAGGCTACTCTTAACCGTCCAGTAACTCCGAAACAAGCACTGTGCTGAAATATTATGGTGCATGTTTTCTAAATGCTCCTCTTTGGCAGAAGTCGGATGACAGATTTCAGCCAAAAGCCTTCTCTTTTCTTTCAGCAAGTTTTAAAAACTTGAAAGTGTCTTCTCGGCTTTTTCCATGGACTCAGTGCCACGTCACCACAACGCTGCAATTTCATCTAGAAACACTGGTAACTTTCATGAGAGACATTAGGCCCCACTCTGCCTAAGTCTTCACTTTCTATTGCCAGTGGACTCGTTAGAGCTGGTAATTCCAAAAATACAATATTTATAACTTATTCACGATTTATTTTAAACCTCTTTCACAGGCTGATGCACATGAGGCACTTTAAATTGCCAAAACTCTGTTTTGCAACTAACACTTCATTACACTGAATGGAAAAGTTCACACATCTGTTGGTGTTGTATTGTTTCGGGCTGGCTGCAGAGCAAACAATCCAGCAAGGCACAGATTTGCCATAGGAAGGCTGTCTCCAAACCAGAGGACAGAAACTTTCATTTTCTGACAAAGGCGAGTGAGTTATGCAGAATGCAGAAGAGCCTCAGTCCGTGGCCCCGAAGGACTGACACAGCCCCTTTCGTCAAGGATGCTAGGGGAGATTCTTCAAGTTCAGCTGAGTAACGGGCTGTCACTAGAAGCCTTGACAGAAGGAGGATCTGTGCAAGCCCTTTTCATTAGTGAACAATTCCCACCTGCGTTATTAAACCTGTTAATTCTGATACCATAAAATCAAAATGGTGAACCTAATCTCATGCAATTTTCCTTATTTAAATATAATCTCATAGTTCTAATGTCAGAGCCTCAGATGATTTAGAAATTGGAGATTAAAAATTCGCATTCTAAACTCATCATATAAATTCTGCTGAAATTACTACAGACATATATATACATATGGACATACGTAATGAGTATAGGTTATGCAGATATATTCTACATCATTTTTGATGATGTAGCATCATTTTTGTGTCCTGTGCTGATCCACTGTCTGGCATGGTGGAGTTCCAGAATGCTCCTAGGACTTCTGCCCAAGTAATTGAACAGAAGCAGTAATAAAATGTCCGTACCTTTCACCAACGCATATCAAAAATCCTAACTGTAAAACAAAGAAACAAATCCAGCTGAGTTAAATATCATGCTCGTTTCTACACTCCATCCCCACTCCACGCCACAGTTGGTTTCCATCCGCTTTTGTTTCTCTCCTGTCATAAAACAGTTTGAAAAAATAATGAGTTATTTCTGGTTTTTCTGAAGCATGATCCAAACTCAGCTGAATTTAGGAATTTGTCTCTGCTGAGAAGGCATATGGCTCTTTACATGATCCAAAGCGGTACTCCTGGATATGGAATTATTTTCTGATACACTAAAGTGGTCCTGCGATGTTATTTCAACTGTGTCACTCATCCATGCTACAACTGCCTGTATCACCACTCCTGGCTACACCGCTCCCTCCTTCCCCCCGCCCTGCTTTGTGAGCTTACTTTGGATTCAGGCGTAGCACGGTATCAGTGTGATATGGAAGTTACCGAGACCCTCAGCAGGGGGTTGGTTTGAGAACAATTATCTGACAGAATTGTTTAGCACTGCAGCCCAATCTATGTTATGACCCTTTTTCTAAATGCAGATATAACGGCACATTAAAGTAATGTTACATCTCACAAAGCCTGCTGGGTGAGGGTTCAGCGAGGTTCCCCTCGCTTCCCTTCTGCACAGCAGTTCCTTTGTTACTGCCTCTCCTCCAGATCCTGTGATGGACGGGAGTCCCGCGCTCTTCTAACACTAAAATGGGGCTGCCAAGATAATTTACGGGCCCCGTGGTCAACAAAAAGTCTCAGGCCTCCCTGGGTTATCTCTAAGTCCTACTTTCCTCCGCCCATTGTGCCAGCTTGTCCTCTCAGATTTTACAGATGCCAGGAAAGGTTTTGGCAACACTAACATCCTTCAGCGCGCTGCTTTTAAACAACGGTCTTCTCCTGGCTTCGCCTGCGTCTGCGGCGGTGTTTCTAGAGGGAAAGCAGAAAAGCAGAGAGTGAACACGGGACCCGGGGCAGGGAGACAGGAGAGGAGCAGAGCGGCCATGGTGCGGGCCAGTCGGGTCAGGCAGGGAGATGGCGGCCGGCTTGAGGTGCCCACGCGTGGGGCCGGCTCGATGGACCATCGCGGTCCGGCTGGGGCGCGCGAGGAAAGGCCTTTCCCTGCTCTCCCGGCACCTTCCCTTCCTGCGCTAGAAAACCAGGCTCGGCGCAAACAGTTTTGCTGGCACCGCAGGCCCTGGCGGCCTTTTCCCGTGGGGTGCGAGGTGGTGAAAGCGGCGGGTGCTCGACACTGCCCAGGCCTGGGCAGGAAAAAAAATCCGCAGCTGCCTTCGCACCGCGTCCTTCCAGGCCCCGAGTGACCGCAAACCCAGGCACAGGCAAGATTTCCGCGGAGGACGCCGGGTTAAAGCCCGGGAAGCCCACAGCCCCCTTCATTTCCGCGCAGCCGAAGAGACGAGGGCATGTGCCCGCG
>VYZV01025247.1:51484-65344 GCA_013401275.1 Pandion haliaetus
AACGGCGGCGGGGGGGAGCGGAGGGATGCTCAACAAAGGGAGAGAGGGTTCCGCATGACCGAAGGAAGGGTGTTATTTCGTTCCTCTTGCTGGGGGTTGCAGGAGTCTCGCAGCCATAAGGCTTAAAACTCGATTCGATGCGCTAGGGTAGCGTGGCATCCCCCGGCAGGCGCTGGAGCTGCAGAGCTCGGTGCGGGTCTGACAGCGGGAGAGCTATTATGCTTGGCGGTGGCAGGAGCGACAGATTTTCCTATGTAAGAAGATGGGGACTGTTGGCTGCAAGTAGGTTTTGCCTATTGAACTCTCTTAAACGTACCATTATTCTTACTTCTTATGCTCTGGGTCACGCAAGCTAAGCTTCTTTTGTCTGTGTGTGGGGCGGGTGGGGAAGGGGGAGCTGAGAACGGAAACCCGGCAATTAAAAATATTCCTGCCTGGGCATTTGGCTTGGGTGAACAATATTCTCTCTCTCTCTCTCTCTTTTTTTTTTTTTATTTTTTTTTTTTTGTGGTGGCTTATTCTGACCTAACAGGAAGGCTGCTGGGTGGCGCACCAAAGGGGGCTTCTTGGAAAGTATTCTGGGCTGGGTTGTGACGTAGGCTGCCGGGGAAATCTGCCTCTCTGCCTCGCTGAAGTCATAAACCTGGGCATTCCCAGGAGCCGGCTTGTATTTGCCCCTTTGTCATCAGCGCTGTCGTGGCTGCGAGGAGGCAGAGGTGGGAAATTAATTCTAAGGAGTTTATAAATACGAAGATGGAAAGTGAAAGAGAAGCTCTGGACAGAGTTTGTTCCTTCTCTGTGGTTTTTATTCACCAAAGCGTTCTAGGTCTGCCTATAGGTTCAGGTTATTTGGCAGATTTCTATTCTACCGTTAGATGACCGATTGCTAATCTCTGACCCCAGAGGGTACTGTAGATACAATTTATAATGAAAATGTTGTCTAAAGCAGAAGTCTCCAATTAGGTCGGTATTTTTAATGTCTCTTCTGCTTACTGAAATAATAATTTTGGAGAGCCAGTAGGCAAGATCGTTTGTTCCTAAGACTACGTTTCACTGCAGGTTCAAAACTGTAAGCAAATTCAGTATTTTTTTTTAAATTACATTGACTACGCTACTAAATAAAAAGGCTAACCTACATTTTACATGATGGAATTTTGAAAAATTAAGTGCTGTTCCGGGCCTCTGAAACACAAGACTCAGTGATGATCAACTCGTCTATTTTCTCTCATCTTTGCTAGGCCATGAAAGCCTGGAGTCCCACCTTGCATCCCCTCTTCTAGTTTATTTTCAGATCAAATAATCAAAATTTTAAAATCCTAATAAAATAAGGATGCTTGCTAATAAAATCAAGAAAGGAAAGTTAGCATGACCTGTCCTGAATATCTGTACATTACTTGAACAATGACATATAAACCCTTACAGAAAGGTCTTGCATGTAGTTAAAATTTCCTCCTGCTAGCCAACATGAATCTGTTGTTCAACATAAATGAGAAAAGGTGATACTCAGCACTCTCATACAACATTCATCTCTGAGAAACAAATGCTGCCCCCTTCCTAAACCCATGAATCCGGTGTCACTATCCCATCACAAAAGGCAGAGGAGTATTTAAGTAGGGTGGCAATGGTTTGTATGAGCTATTGCCAGGGCAGGGACAGCGCCTGCCAGGTGCTGAAGGCTCAGAAACAACCCATTTGACACAACAGGGATGCAGCCCCTGGCCCACAGAAAGCCAGTGGCAAAGCTCCTAGTGACTTCAAGAGGCCTAGGATTTTACCCTGCCGGGAATGATAAGTTACAGGGGGAAAGATGGGTTTTTCATCAGACAGTAATTGTACGCCTTGAAAGCCCATTCTCTCATTTCTTTAACTCTTACTAATTATTAAAGAGTTTATTAATTTATGACCATTTAGAAATCCCCACTGTTTTGTTGTTGGGTTTTTTTTCTCTCTCATTGTTATCCCATACATTTGAGCCTGTCCAGGCTGCAGAGAGAGCCACAAAGAGTAACAGATCCCCAAACAGTGAATCTCTCCCTCATCCTCTCCCTCTTCGTCCATCACTTGATCTCACCATAGGTAAAAGTAATTTCAATTTCAAATTAATCACTGCTGGCAGCATGAACGCTCCCTCTGCAGTAAGAGGATGGATGAAATTACAAGTTGGACTCTACAGTCACAAGCTGGTCAAAAATAAGCAAATATTCAAATACTTCATTAGGAATTATTCTCTCCTTGAAGCTTTAAGATTTGCTGCTCAGCTTTGCTGTCAGCCAGAGAGATTTGCTCCTGATGGTGCTGTAATCCACTGCTGCTGGTAATTAGACATCATTACTGCTGCGTTAAAGGGAAAGAGAGAAGGAGAGAGGACAGGCTGGGGCTAATTAACTACTTGATTCTAATGAAAGAAAGAGAGCCTGATAGCAACTGGGAGGTTGCACCGGAACAGGCTAGATGTACAACACAGACTTAATTGAAGCAGGGGTGTCTTGCAGTCTCACAGTAGCTGAGGCTTGGTCTACTTTCATATTCTGTGGGCAGTAGTGCATGAGGTATTACTCTGTTTTTCCCTTGCCTGGTTGTGAAGTAGCTCAAAATCACAGGGCTACCTTCAATACCAAGTTCAAGCGTGCCAGCAAGGAGAATGCATAGATGATTATGTCCTGGCCTAATCTATTTTACGGGTATGGTCTCCTCAAGAGCAACAGGAACAAATCAATTTCTGAATGTTCACATCCCTCTGTGGCCAAGGACATGCACTTTCGGTCACCAGGCAACAACATCCCCTGCAAACCAGCCATTTTAGGTCCAGAGTGGGACAGCACACAGTAAGGTATTCCTATATGCAACCCAGTGAGTATCTCACTTCTGCAACTTTTCAGATTGCTGCTGTTACCACTGTAGGTTTTCTTTCATTAAGCCCAAGCTGCGCTTTATGAAAGTAGTGAAATTATGCCTAGCCTAGACACACTGTATAAATACGTTAGGCCAATAAATTTGCCACATGGCTGACAGTATCGGCTTTTAATGGTTGGTACTTGCAATCCATCAGGAGTCATGGAACTAATATTTCTAGTATAATATCTTTTCTAACTGTATACATGATTTTTATGGTGGATTTTTTTGTGTGTATTTTCTGCATATTTCTTTAACTGAAGCTATTTCTCGACTAGCAACTTGAAAACAAATTTCTTTTCACCACTTTTCTTTCTTTTGCTTGATGTTGCCCGTAGACACAAATATGGCTCCAAAATCAGTCTTGGCCCAAGCTGTATCAAGCAGAACTTTCCTGTAAAAAAGAAGTGCCAAGACGACTGCAGGATACCTCTCAAATATAGAATTTACACGGTATTAGCAAACTAATAGAATATAACCTCAAAGGCCAAGTTCAGATTGCTTTTATGTCATTATTAATTTGGAATGACTCCACTGACTTTAATGAAATCTCAGGCCTAATGTATGAATTTTCCTGTGTTGTCTTTTATATTTTCCAACTATAAGCACAGAATGAACTTTCATTCAGAAACCAAATTTTGTTCAGTTTGGTTAAATCTTTAGATCCTCTAGGAGGATCTGGTACCTCTTGCATTGCCGCTAGCAGAGCAGTGAGGATCTTTGCAGGTGGAGGGCCCTACTACTGAACTTGATTACAGGATTTAGGGCTTAAAATTACAGGCCAGTCAGTTCTATGGAACAGGCTGTATCCCAGCCCACCTCTTGTTCTGTTAGTGGTGAAGAATAGTAGGTGGACATATGACTTTATGGTTCGTTTGGTTTTGTATAAATGACTTTGTTTATGAACAATAGAAGAAACAGATCACAGTATAAAAAGCTTATATGTCAAAATACGGTGCTTTAAATTATCTTTTAAATTGTTCATTATCTTAGGGTATTTTATAGCAATCGGAAAATATGAAGCTTTGCTTCATTGCATTCCTCCCCATTTTTGTAGCCATCAATATAAAAAATGAATAAAAGTTTTTGTCAAATATATATTGGTAGGTCTGTAGCCTACTGAACTGCCAACGCATAATGGCAGTAAGGACCACAGAAAGGTGATGCTGAGGGTGAGCTACAATTTATCCCAAGGTACAATTCTGCGGTAGTTTACAGTCCCGTTAAATGCACCTTCCAGGCTTAGAAGCGATATTTGAGCCCTGCCACATCCACCTCATTTTAACTGCCCACCACATTTCCCCTAACCCCTGTTCAGGTCTGCAGAGCTTCGTCTCCTCCGGTTACTCACAGCCTCTGCCCCTACCACTTGCAGACCTCCCAGTGGACTCGGTGAGGAGGGATGCTGGTGAATCAGACAGTGCTGGAAAATGGTCATAGCAGATGGAACAAAACCGGTTTAGTTGGCAACTCTGCCATGCAGGCATTCAGCGAAGTGTTCATGAATAAAGAGAATAACCCTGTCCTGAAATTTAAAAATGTTCAAGCGGCTGTATGTAAGACGCCATCTCCACATGCATGAGAGAGAGGCAAAGGGAGACGAGGATCTGAGATTTCTTGGTAACAATGTTGAGCTAGAATTTTCCAAAGAACTATGAGCCAAAGAGAGCAAAATTTTAAAGAGGGAGCATTTTAAAGTGCTTCTTCGGTAACACTGGAAACTGTTAATGGTACTTTAGAAACATTAAATAGGGTGTAGCAATACCATAACAAAACCTACTACTGATACATCCATCCCATGCATGTAATGAGACAAGATGACAGATTCAGTGGTATCCCCTGGTAAAGGCCAGGCTTGTAGCTCAAAAGCCCTAATCTTTCCAGTCATCCAAAATAAAAACTCCCAGTTTAATTTTCATGCTGCTGCAAACCTTTGCTGAGAAGACTGAGGCGACAGTGAACTTGGTTCTTCTCTGTCTTACCCTCAGCCTCTTTGTCAGCAAAGCTGCACTGGATTCAGTCATGACACAGTGGGGTAGGGACTCCAGCTCAGACACTTCAGCCCTGGTTTTATTCAGGTGTACTGAGTGTTGTTTCTGTGGCTACATAGCTATGGGATCAGTAGGAAATAAGCAGGCATTTGCTAGCAGGTTAGTGCTAAAATGGGCTGATGGGCATCAGTACAGCATAATGGGACTTCTCCTGATCTTTTTACGGAGAAAGTTTCTTTCCCTTACTTCTGGGGTGATCACAATTGCTCTTGTTCAATGATCTAGACAGAAAGGAGCCATAGTCTGGAGAGACTACACACATATGTGCACAGAAAGACTCCATGTAGAAAGGGCTTATCATGCAAACAGCACCCGGGGCGAAGAGGGCTAGTGCTGGACAAATGTGGGAGTTAATGATTCAAATATCATTTTACACTACAGAAATAAATTAAAATTGGCTGACATTGAACCATGCATTTTGGTCTGCTGTTGAAAGGAGGCAACCAGCCGCTATTGGGTTTGGTCTGAAGGAAGCTATTTGGGTCCTGATCTTTCCCCATATGCAGGATACACCTGTTGAGAGTTTGCTGCTAAAAGAGGAACAAAACAAGCAGGGCAAATGCTGAAGAGAGATATAAATGAGGTAGATGTGGAGAAAGATCATGAGACAGCATGACAGGAAACACTCTCCAGGAGTGTCATACCACATTCTGCAGCCTCCCATGCACCACAGAGCATCACAGGAATCTTTTGTTCCTTGTTGAGTAGGTTGACCCTGGTCAACACAGCCTCCAAAATGAGTAGAGCTTTCCAGGACGTAAAAGATGTTTTTATCTTGTTATTTCATTTTAAACCTGCCAGAAGACTCTCTGACTTTAGAAAACTCAGGAGGTACTAGTTGGTGCATGAGAGTTGTTTACATTGTCCTGCAGCAGCACTGAAAGTGATCCTGTAGCTTTCTTAAATTACCTTTTTGTTCTATTTAAATAGATGAGCCTTGAAACCTTACATTTCCACTAGCAAGGTAATTTTTAATGGTTTATAAACATAAAATATCCAGGTAGGTACTGCCAATATCCAGGAAAGACTTGCTACAAGTTATGGCATTGAGCATTCTTCTGGATGCAAATGGATTTTCTTAGCCATGATCAACTTTATCACAGACAGTTGTAC
This sequence comes from Pandion haliaetus, assembly GCA_013401275.1. Taxonomy (NCBI): domain Eukaryota; kingdom Metazoa; phylum Chordata; class Aves; order Accipitriformes; family Pandionidae; genus Pandion; species Pandion haliaetus. The sequence continues at coordinate 57,541 of VYZV01025247.1, forward strand.
AAGCTTCTAACTGCTTATTCAATAACTCTGTAAGCTGCAAAACCTGACAGTTACTATGTGCATCTGCAGGGATTACAGCTAGTTGTTGAAATTTAATTGTAGGGTTTGAACCATTTAGTTGTATATGTGGATACTCTTCAACTTAAGGGGCTATCTGTAGCAAACATTTTACTTAATAAATCTGATCTATGTTAGAGTTAACCTCAAGTAAAGACTTTTTTTCAGAAAAAAATATTCTGTATAGACTTGGAAGGACAATTTTTATTAAATGACCTACTTGAACCTAGGATGAAACTCATTCAAACTTTTTCACTTGAGAGCCTGTAAATTAAGCTCCTCTGGGAAATGAGAGGTTTTACATATTACATTGCCAGTAAGAGCTGGGTGTCTGAAAGTTTTGTAAATTTTGTTACCCAAAAGTTTTTAGTATGACAAAACATGGATGCTATAACATTTTGACTGTACTGAAGAAAATTTAAGAGGTGAGGTCACTTGCACTTAAATGACATATGACTCTAACTCACCATACAATTTTTAAATGGGTACATCATGTGATTGCTCTCTTTGTTGCCTCTGGACTTATACCACTACCAACACTGCCAGGTGGATTTTGTAGAAAACTTTTGTTCGAGGCAGATCCAGTAGCTGCCACTAAATCATGACCTATCTGCAGGGTAAAGCAGCATTGTGTTAGCAGATGGGAAATCAAACTTGTGAATGGACTAGTGCTCCCTAGCCTGAGCTGATAGAAGATGAGTAACAAGCAAGTTATTATACATTTAGATACAGTAAGAGAAGAACAGCTAAGTTATGGCCAGAGGTTTCAGCAGACAGGAAAGACAAGGAGTATAAAAAGGTTTCACAGAACTTCATTTTTCAGTGTGTATCTTCTCTGTTGTAGGCAATGAGGAAATACCTGTCCTGGGTTTACATTTCTTAGGTGATGAAACTGAAGACTGGTCAGAAATAGAGAAATAAAAAAAAGAGATGATGCAAAATCAAGATATTAAATTGCAGTGCATCACCAGGACTAATACAAATCCAAGAACACTGAAGAACTTAAGAATGAAGTAACTAAAACATTATTCAAATCTGTCATTTGCCACTATATACGGCAATGATGCTGGAGGATGGCAAAAAAGAGAAAAAACTAGAAAGAGAAAAAACAAGGTGGTAAAGATAGCTCATAGAAATGACAAACCAGTGAACCGTATTTCAACACCAGAAAAAAAAAAAGGCAATAAGAAAATCATTAAAAATAGAGTTGTTAAGTGTCAATATGAACTGTACCTGGTTGGTGCAACTAGTTTGGTTTTTGTAAGCGTTAATTATGTTCCTCTAACCTGTCACGTTCAGAAGTCTTTTGGAAACAATTTTCAGGTGAAACTTTGGTTCTGGCTTCCTTCTGAAATGAAACCAATCTGATAGTGACTTTATTAAAGCAGGGTTGAAACTTTGGCTATGGTGACAAATTAAAGCTGGTGAAGAGTTGGGAAACCATAGTAAGTGTTTGAGAGCTATACAAATGCAGTCCAATGTGTGTATATATACACACACATAAGTATATACGTATACATATACACACATAAACTGAGACAAATGAAGGAGTTTCAACACTGGATGGAAATGCAAATTAATTAGGTTAAGCAAGTCAAGGAAGAATTGGGAGGGAAAGTAGAAATACGATAACAAAGGAAAAAAGGAGAAATCGTGGCAGGCAGAATTCCCCACAGACCATTGCCAGATGATTTACATTTTATGCCATTGTGACATTAGTTTTTTGAAAGAAAAGGAAGAATTCAAGCTTTTCAATCACATGTAAAATGTATAGAATTAGCATAACATCTCAAGGGAAATATTTAGGAATAATTTCAAACAAATCAATAAGCGTCTCTTCAATAAGCATTGCAGGTATAAGAAAAATTGGCAGTAGGAAAAGGGTAGAGAATAATATTGAAAACTTATTCTTCTCATTAATTAAATGGTACGTCCTTGCCTTTAATAACATGCTTAGTGTATTTACCTCATCTCTAAAAGGTCATGACAGATGAGAGGTCCAGGGAAGGTAACTAAGCTAATTAAAGAAAAGGGGTACTTATAAGAGAAATAGATTTTAATGGTTGTAACACCCAGAAAGATGAATGTTAAGGAACATGCACAGTAGAAAACAGACATGTAAAGAGGTAGAAGGAAGCTGAGAGAAATGATGTAGTGTAAATACTGATGAACAGCAGAGAGAGAAAATTCAGCAGCCACCCTTTTTATTCCTACTCCATCTTCTAAGACTCTTTTGACAACTATCGCAAAAGGTAAATTCAAAGCCAGGCCATTGTTTCATAACCCGCAGGGTTGGGAGTGGAAAGTCTGCATTGCAGCCCCTAGAGAAACTCTGACTGATTCAGCCAAAATTTCTTCCAAGGATTTTACAAGAGAATGATAGTTCCGTGGCTCTCGTAAGGATGTAGTATGCTCTTCACGTCAGTTCAGCTTTGCTGGCTGGAGCAGAAGTGAGGACAAGGTCACGTTCCTGCCCTTCCTGCTCTGTGCCCCTGGGAGCATGGGTGTCGGTGATGGATGGTGCTTACCTGCTGCCTTGCTGTTGTTACCTGGTGTCTTGCAGCATCTCCCCAGATGTTTTCCTGTAAAGTGTCTATCATCAGGGTTAGTCCCGTTCCAGCCCATAGAATCAACACAATGAAAGACTTGTGGAGGGGGGGGGAAATCCCGGTATCTTCGCAGCCCCTTCCCCTCTGTACTGAATTTTAATATTGCTGGTGGTCTCAGCCTTCATGCTCTTGTTTCATGAATAGATTATTAAGTTTTAGGTATGTGTTCTTAGGTTGGCTGAAGCTAGCAGAGGAAAGTAATTCAGTCATTATTGCACAATGCACCTGCATTTAGGGTTTTATTTGCTTATTTACTAACTACTGAGCTCTGAAACATCTTTTGCAGACTCCCTTGGAGACTGGGACTAGATGGTTCGTTGGTCAGTTTGGCTGTGGCAGTTTCTATGGCTCATTGCTGTAGAGATATTACTAAATTGGAGGAAGGAAGGAGACCATCAAGTTTCTGAGCTCCAGCTCTCTCCTATGTGGACCAGTGCATGAGATTATTGTGGTTTACACAGAATGTTTGCTATGAATCACCTCTGTTTTCCAATTTACTCCACTTGTGATGAGAAGTAATGTGCTGTTTTCACCTCCATACTTTTGTCTACTTGTGCTAGTTTTTTTGTGTGTATTTGTTGCAACTATTACCAAACTCTTACTATGGTGGGAAGAAAAGGAAAAAAAAAAGAAGAATTATTAGAGAATTAATTGCAAGTATGAGAGGAAATTAGGTCATTCAAATGACAACTTCTGGAAGACTTTGCTTTTGACCAGTCTGACCAGCAAGTGTGGCACATACATCATTAGATGACTCGTCCCATTGCATTTCTCAAGAAACTGCAGTGGAAAAAAAAATGTAACTCTTCCTTTTCTCCCTTAATCTAGACATAGTCACAATTTTTTTTTTTTATGGCATCTTTTGATAACCTTTATCTTTTTATATTCTGAGAGTTCAGCAAAGCCCCAGGGCCACGGTTGCTATAATACTGAAGTATTTAATTTGTAGCAAGCAAACAGCTCAGCCTTCTTTTAATGAGTGTTATATTCCAATTCCAGGCATCTGTCTAAAACTTGTCATTCAGACAGAACACATCTTTTACCCTTTTTTTGTCTCAATTCGGGCTTATCCAACAAGGAGATGGGATAGTAAGTTCTGTATGGATGCATCAGCAAAACCCAGAACTTCTCAAAAAGACGTATATTGTAAACTCGTCGTAGTTTGACCCTGCTTTTTTAGAAAACCTACACAAATCCTTTGCTGTGTTTTACTAATGCACAAGGCCTGGTTATCATCATTTTGGTGTAACTGAGAGTTGAATTGGGCACACGGTGAGCTTTCAAGGAGTTAAATTTGCACCAAAGCAAATAATAAAGCAATATAAATAAAGCTAGGTCTAGAGCTGAATAAAGCTGGTTAAAATAAGACTACTTTCTTCCTTTTTAATTGCCCTTCTGTATAGCATATTCTAGTATTATAATCTTCAAATCAGCCCAATTTTGGCAAGATACATCAGACTTTGAGGAAACTGTGGAACTGAAAAGACTGTTTTACCTGTATTCCTAATTGAACCTTACATTTTCAACTTACAACAAAAGGACTGCTTTCAAAAACTGAGTAGGAAAAAGCATTCCTAAATAGGAGAAAGTGGGTCAAATTTTGTTAGTAATAATAAGTAGAACATTTTAATTAATAGAATTGTAATTTATCGTTGAATGTTAATGAATTTATATGTAATTAGTGTTTTTTTAAAAAATTGAATTCTTTATAAAGTCAGGAAAATTTTCACATATACAGACTTCAAAAATCTTAACAAATTTGCATTATTATGCTTGCTGTAATTTGAAAGCGGGCAAATACACAAAGTACAATATAGATAGTTATGTGAAAATATGTTAAAGTGAATTAGTACTTTGCCTAATAGATCTAAAGAGTGAACTAACAGACCTACAAAAGAGCTGAAAAACTGTAGCTGTAGGTAGTTGGAAGGAGTCAAGCTGGTGAAATCTGTGAGGCTTTGAAGGACCAGTCCTGTCGTCCTAAATTGCGCTGGATGAAATTTCCTCCTGGGATAGGACCAGCAGAAGGTCTGTGAATCATTTTTTTGGCACAAAGATTATGCCCCTGTTTTGAAGACATAATGCAGCCCTCAGGTGATGCTTAGTCTTTGTCATGGCCAGCGCCTGAGGGAGGAGTCCACCCACAAAGCATCCGCCACATGCACTCAACACCCTGATCAGTTGGTATTGGTTGACTGGGTGGCAATGGCTGAATTCTCAATAGGATAGGTTCAGATAAAGTTTCCTATTTGCAAGGAATAATTTAACTATAACTGCTATCTGGTTTTGCCACAGTATATTCCAATGTGCTAGTAAGTGTATAGACATGTTTATAAAATGTATAAAAATACCTAGAAAGGTGTAGTTACAGCGAGGCCCAATTCAGCTGTAAAATAATACTAGGAGCACCCTGCTCCCACCTCTTTGGTTATAATCTTCTGCAATACCAGAGTTGCGCTCGTCGCAACGCACTGTACAGGCAGCTCTCCGTTATAGAAGTCCCCATATTCTGATTGTTTAGGGAGGGAAAAACCAAACTGGAGAACGGGCTTGATCTTAGTCCTTTAAACTCTCCATATATTTGTCGATTGAAAGTGCATCTCTCATCTTGTCCTCTTCCCAACTAAACACACACTCAGCGCCAATTACACTGTTGAGGTGGTTGGTTTGCTTAAGTATTCTTCCCTTTCTATGGATATTGCATTAGGACATTTGCTATGGGGAGAATTCGTATCTCTTTCCCTTTTCCCTGTCTCTTTGAACTATATTTGCATTAGAGCAATCCTGCTTCTAATAAGAGTAGAAGATAAGTGAGATGAGAGAAAAATGGAGTAAAGTGTTAAAGCTAATCAAGTATAAACAAACTTTGGCTTAATAGCACCCTATGAACTCATCCTAAAGCCAGAAAGTCAGCTTTGGGAGAGGTGGAGGCTGGGGAAAGTAAAATAAGTCCGGAAAACACGTATCATACTAATACTAATACTAATACTAATACTAACAATAATAATAATAATAAAGCAAACCAGGTAGAAGGCAGCTGATGCTTCCTGTTAATTTGGAAGCAAACTACTGTTGATCTTCAAAACCAGTATTTAAGTAGCTAAGCATACCTGTTGGCCACCTGTAAGCACAGAACAACCTTAAGATACTAACTACCTAACAATTAAAACTGCCAGGAAAATGTGAGGAAGATGGAACATGATTTTTTGGGGGTATTTTTCATGGAAATTTGATTTCAGCAAGATTTTTAATAAATTCTATGTCTGTTCCCCAGCATTTATTTCAAATTGGTGTTTCTTAGTCAACATTTAATTTAATGAGTATCACAGCATGATATAGCAGAAAGTAGCTAAGCAGAATGTTGCTAGACACTAAAAAGCTTGTTGTTATATAAATATGCAAATAATTAATATAGGTGCTAGATACACCTCTCAATTTGAATTTGAATGTGTTCGCCATTGTGTCATAGCCCCAATATCTGTGATGTCCGCAGCACTACGCATTTTCCTTGATACTTGTCACTTGTCTTTGCTGCTGCAGATTATTATTTACTAATAGGCAGAGAACAGTTTTTTTTCCTTGCATTGCCTTTATTTCCAGACCTCGAGGCCTGCTGTTTCTCATTTTGAATTCCAATCCAATGGCAGGTGCCAAGATTCAAATGTATATTATCTATGGGCAGTAGGATCAGCCCGTTTGTGTAACATCCGTTGAACTGAACCACTCACTGTGCTGGCTGCATTTTAATATTGTTAATCTTTCTTTGGAAGGCACGCTATTTTGGTGAGCAACCAAATGCAGTCTAAGCTGCACTCAAGAGGAGATCTACAAATGGGTTTCTAAATCTAGGCTTCTGTAAAATTAAAAAAAACAAACCAGAAAACTTAAAAACATGTAACTGGAGAATCTATTAGGTCCAATCCACCCACAACCATCTGGACCAGTAAGTTATCTGTCTTATTTATCTAAACAAAACTTTGGACATGACATGAGCAGAAATAAGGTGAGTAAGTTGAGCTGAAATAATTTGTACATTAATCTTGTAAAATGTCCAAGGCCAAGAAGGCCGATTTTAAGAATTGCTTAATGACATTACCATAATAATGTGAAATAGACCATTTTAAAAGCAAAAAACTGTTCCCAGTAAAGTCAATAGCAAAATCCCACTGACTACAATAGTAGTGGGATTGGTCTGCTAAGTAGCAAACCATGCTTTAAAAAAATCAATACTTCAATTTTACAATGTAATACGGATAGCAGTATAGTTGCCTATTATCAGACCCCATAGTCTGTGTATTTTCTCTCTCTAATAATACTGAGGTTCAGCACCTATCTTATGAATCATCGAAAGACATAAGCTATTTCAAAGCTTTTCCCCCGCCCCTGGCCGAGAAAGCTCTCCAGCGGCAGGATGCACCGCACCGAGCGTGCCTCCATCAGCGCCGCACTGCAAGGATTGCTCTGAAATGAATGACTGCCTCGCTCGGAAAAAAAATGGCATTAATTGCTGTGGATCTCGCTGTAGCGTTTGATGCCCAGAACTTCAATTCCAACTCTTAATACGTGTCAAGAGTGAACAGAAATGCCCTGAAACGGGTCAGGTTTTCATCTCAAACCATGCCACAGGAAACACTGGCGGCAGTTTTTATTTTGTATTTTCCTTTTCCATTTCAAGCATTGCAACGCTGCGATTCAAAACAGAGCTCTAGCCCATACGATCATCTTTACACAAAGGACACACATCGATTTTAACAGAAATAGAGGCAGACTTCGGGGAAGGGGCTGGATTTTTCCTCACCGGCAACGCAAGGCCAGCCAGGCCACTCTATTTTTATTGCCCTGAAGCTCAAACTGTCCCTTGCAATACAGAGGGTTTTCCGAGTCCCTCCGCCCCGGGGCACGGCGTACCCCAAAATCTGCGCGTGATGGGAGCCGAGGCGCTGAGAGGCCGTGTCCGTGCCGCCCCCCCCCCCGGGGCTGCGGGCGGGAGGCGCGGTGACCGTGACTCCATCGGACATAATGAGCGCGGCGGCTCGGCAGCCGGCAGGCAGTTCCTTCCCCCTCCCCCTGCAGCCATATGGTGCCGTAAACAACCGACGCGTCGTGCGGGGTTGGGTTGTTGTTGTTGTTCTTCCCCC
>VYZV01025247.1:65771-79632 GCA_013401275.1 Pandion haliaetus
CCTCCGCGCAGTTCCCATGGCGACAGGCTGCGGCAGCACCTGTGCGGCCGCTGCCGAGGCGGCGGAGTGCGGCTCCCGCCCGGCCATCGGCCCCTCGCCTGCCGCCTTCCCCCCGCACCCTGCCGCGGCCCGGCCTGGCTCCCACCGGCGCCCGCGGCGAGGCTGTGCCTGCCCTCCAGAGAAAGGGCCGCGGTCGGTAGGGGCGGAGACGGATCCGACCCGGCCCGCAGCCGCCATCCCGCGGGCCTCGGCCTGTGCCCCCGCGATGCGCACCGCCGGCCCCACGCAGCCGTTAGCTAGCATCCGTGCCGTTAAACATGCGGGCAGGTAATAACGTGAGGTAAAATAGTAGCTCCGGTGTGTTTTCAGTGCAGCAAATGCCCTGTGCCAGCTCAGCGTGGTGGTTACTGCTGGCACTGGTAGCACTCAGAGTAACGCTAGCGCTGGAGATAGGTGGGTGATACCCCCCTCTGTCCGGAGCAGTCGTGTGGGTGGCCGCGGGTGGATTTCTACACTAGCCTGGCCTGTTCCCGGCAGAGGATGGGCGCTGGTGCGCGTATGCGGCGATACGGCTGGTGCCTATTTCATCAGGGCGGTCCCGGATGCCTGCAGCGCGCTTGCATTATGGCTGTATAGCCTGCAGACATCACAGGCCTCTGAGAACTAGTGGTTTGACTTAGGGAGGCCTTGTCTTTGGAAACAAGTCCCAAGTCTCTTAAGAAAATTCACCGTACCATGACGTGATGCCACATGAGACCCTGCTGGCAGATGTAGGGCTGCCCAACGGCATGGCAGCTACAAATACTTGCTGTAAATAGTGACATGTCATGGTTGGCATGACTTGAGGTGCAGGGAATGGAAATAGAACCTTGTGCCGCTGTCACTATTGGTGTTCACCCTCCCTCGCTTTCTGCTTTTGCCAGAACCCAGCACTTGAGACATCTTGCTTACCAGGCCGGGCACTCTTTTACTGTGTGTGCGTAGCTGTATGGTATGTAGCATAGTATATAGTTATAGCCATCGCTGAAAAGTGGTGTTGCTCAACTTTTGGCCCTCAAGGTACTAAACTGGCTATTACAAGCAGTCAAAACGTTTGCATGTAGTTATGGTATGCAAATGTGGTCTTGGGTCCCTGACGTGCAAATATTAATCGGATATATTTTAAAGCTAGGTCTGTCCCTCTGAAGAAGTCTTGTGAGTTCCTTCCACCATGTAGCAGAATGGGGCAGCCCAGGAACTGGGAAAAGGGGATGGATAGGAGGAATGTCCTTAGCCCCACATACTAGAAGAGGTTTCTGTTTCAGCTGTAATATGAGAAAACTATTTTTTATCAGCTTCACTAAGTGCTGGATTGCATGTCATCGAATACAGCTGGAGGACTCCCATTGTCTTTAACAGAATACAGCTGAGACCTAAAAAGATAGTAAAATACCTCACCAATAATAACATCACCCATGAAAATAAAAATTTAATTCCTCTGTGAAAAACTTAACCACAAACCTGCATCTGTGTCCTAAAGATGTTAACATAAAAAAGAGCAGGAAACTTTCTCTTCCTTTATAGATGTTAAAATAGCTCAAAAATAGAGTCTTATAAACTGTTACAATTTCAATGTGAGTCCCATGGTGTTTGTCATTTTTTCTTAAATATTCCCATCTCCAGTCAAATGCTTGCGAAAATTCTACTTTTGTGTTAAAAAAATTACACAAAAATCATTTAGTAATCCCCATAGCTATATAGAAGAGATTGTCAGTCTTAGCAACAACTCTCTGTCAAATCTCAAAATCTCTCAAGGGCCATGGGTATTTCATTATCAGCCTTTTGACTGGTGAGTGTATAAATTGCTAGTGGTTAGTGTGGTTCTAGAGGCTGATACTGTTGATTTATATACCATGAATGGTCTTGCAGGCTGCTGTTTTGAGAACTTTCACTTTAAACTCTGCAAATGTCCCAAGTGGACCCTGTAGACTTAGATACAATGAAGCAAAACAAGTGTGTTTTTTTCCTAAATCATGATTTTTCAGGCCAATTTAATGATTTTCCATACCCTATTTCATTAATTGAAATATCAATTAAGTAATTATTCTTAAAAAAAACACCATAAATATGAAAGATGAGAAAACAAAGGATATAATTTCAGCAGAATCCTTTCAACATAATGCCTAGTAAGCTCTTAGAAAAAAATTTCAGAAGGTGCTCAAAATAACAAAACCAGACTAAACTTTAATTACAGAGATAGGAACACTGAATACATCTTAAATTATATAAAGCTCAGCCTCATAATAAGGGAGTCTAGAAGCTTCAGTTTCTGAAGTTTACAAATCAGATTGTAAAAGCTTAATATGAAAAAAATTGCATGAGTATACTGCACCATAAAGCAAGCTCTGGAAAAGGAGGCATTCTAGTAAACGCCTTGCTGAAGACCGTGTTTCCCAGGTACCATCTCACCACAACGAGGAGGCATTCCTTCTGCTGCAATACGGGAGCACAGGAGGATCAAATGTGAAAGCAACATAAATGCCATTATTTCTTGGCCCCATAATTCTAATAGGTTGACTTCTGTGGGACCAAAAATGCAGAATAAATTGCTATAATACCTACAGCGTCAATAACTCACAGGAATTAATTCAGAGATTTTGTATAGCTTGCATTATACATCAGTAGAGTTAATCATAATCATTCCTTCTAAACCATTATGATCATCACCACCATAAAAAGAAACGTGGCCAGGAGGTCAAGGGAGGTGATTCTGCTACTCTACTCAGCTCTGAGGGCACCCCACCTGGAGTACTGCATCCATCTCTGGAGTCCTCAGCACAGGAGAGACATGGACCTGTTAGAGCAGGTCCAGAGGAGGGCCACAAAAATGACCAGAGGGATGGAACAGGTCTCCTATGAATAAAAGCTGAGACAGTTGGGGTTGTTCAGCTTGGAGAAGAGATGGCTCCAGGGAGACCTTATTGTGGCCTTTTAGTACTTAAAGGGGACTTATAAGAGAGATGGAGACTTTTTACCAAGGCCTGTGGTGATAGGACAAGGGGCAATAGTTTTAAAGTGANCAGGTTGGATGGGATTTTGAGCAACCTGATCTATTTGAAGATGTCCCTGCTCGTTGCAGGAGGGTTGGACTAGATGACCTTTAAAGGTCCCTTCCAACCCAAACGATTCTGTGATTTTATGATTCTGTCTCTGTAACTCATGATACCCAGTGTAACTGAGGTCTGGGAAAGATAAATGAAAACAACAGGATGCTAGACTGGATGCTGTCATCTTAATAGATTTCTTTATTTCAGTGAATATGCAGAGCTGAAACACGTACACTGAATGGAGAGGGAATGTCTGTAAGCTACAAGTGGAAACAAGGAGACAAAAAAAAAAAAAAAGAAAGGAGCATCTGACCAGAAAATCTAATAGGAAAAAATGAAATGGAGCAACTCTTTTTGCTTCAACATCCAAAATCTGAGGGAGTTTCAGAAACATTTTTTTGGGTATCATCAGAAATCATAAAATGTGTCCGTCAAAAAGCCTGAAGAAAAAGTATTCCTGACCCCTGGAGGAGAGTGCAATGATGGCATTGTGTTGTGAAGTACCCTCAGATGGCAGGTTACTGTTGAAAATGACTGAGCAAGACAGGAAATGGGCTGTAGTGGTGAATAGATAGATGGGATAAAACCCCAGATACAGAATGAAAGCCAATCCTAAATGCATTGTGCCAGCTGGTGACAGCTACCTCAAGGGTCTGTTCGTTTTTCTTAGGCAATGTTCAGCCAGCTTGCCATGCCAGTAAAGTATTATTGAATCAAATTGAATTTAATTTTACACACACCCATACGTGAAAAACAAACACACATTTTTACCAGACATGCCGCTGTGCCTGATGTCTCCCCAGAAAGCAAATTCCGTGATACATGCAGAATACCCCCAATGAAAAGTTATGCTAGAAATTATTTGATTTGATGGGAAATTGCTGTGTCATTTCCTTTTAAAGACTGTAGCACTGAAAATATATTACTGTAACAGGCTATTTGCACAGAATGGAGTAGGGCTTGTCTGCGTGGTCTTTTTAACATCTTTGTGGTGATCCATGCTGATTCGGCAGTTGTAGACGTAGGATTTTGAGCATAGAGTTTTCCTAGTGAGGGAGAACTGGCCTTATATGTGGCTTGGGTAGCAGGTGTGATTCATCAGTAAAATAATAGCATATTTCTCTTAGAGCAGACAAAGCTTAAATCATGTAGATAAAGTACATATTCAGTCCACATAGCTGACTCCATCTGTTGGTGCAAGTGCTGCAAAGCCCTTTAGGTTATTTGGAGATAGTGGTTGCTATAAAGTGCAAGCAAATGAGTGGGTGCAGTGTATTTACAAAGAGAGAGATGTGATATAAGAATTCCTACTACTAAATGTTTTACGATACACAAGCTCTCCTTCTGCAGTGTGTCTTGGGAAATGTAGTCCAGGAAGAATCAAGCCTGATGTAAGGAAAGGGTGAAGGTTTGAGAAAAGCAAACTGCAGCTTCCTGTAAGGCACAGCAGCATCTCAGAAGATGCAGTTTAATGTTGAATTGATGCAGAAAGAAACAAAATGTTGCATTTGCAAATTCAGTCCTTGTTAATTTTTTGCTCAGCAGAATAAAAATGTTGTCGTTCATGTTGTCATCAAGATGAAAATGGACATTGGCTCTCCTTATAACATAGATTTAAAGCTTTGTACTCTTCGCCATCTCTAACATGTTAGTGAAACTGTGATCTTTGTATCTGTATCAGCTTTGCTGAGGAACTAAAACTGATGATGGTGTGTCCCTAGTCCTCTGCAGGCAGAGCATAATTTTAGAGAGTATAGAACAATTTGGGAGGTTGAGCCATAGTTTATTAAAATCAATGTGAGTCTACAATGGGATTTTTAATTACATTATTATTCGTGAAGAAAGAATGTGCTGGACCCTTTGCAAGGAAAGCTGTTTTTGGCAGGAGCAGAGCAGGAATTAGGAGCTACGCTGGAAACAAGGCAATGATACGGCAAAGCCTTAGAGAGGTGATCAGCTGTTTCTCGCTGCCACTGAGGGGCCCTTGCTAACTCTTTCTCAGCAGGTATGATCTAGTATGGCAGAGAAACTCTATTCCCCAGATGAATCCTAGAGAGTGTTAGTATCTTGTTTGTCTTCCACGTGAACACAACTAAGAAACAGCAGCACAGCAGTCTGCAAACCTTTTGTAGCAGGCAGTTGGCATGGGCTCAGCTAAAGGTTCTGTATTTACCTCTACTAGTCTGTAAAACAGTCTCTCAGAGGGATTGATGAAAGCTACCTCAGAAGAGTCATTTAGCACAAAACAGAAGAAAATACATCATGAGCAACAGAAGACAGTCCCTTTTCTGTCAGGGGATGGGCTAAGTGACCATTTGATTTTTCTTTCATCTCAAGAGATCCCATAGCACATTGCAAGCTAAACCATGAATTACAACCGGCTCTGGGTTGGATGGCCATATCCATCAGTCAAACTGTACACAGCATGTGTATGTAATGAGAGGAGGAGAAACATTATTGTCATTATTATTACTGAAGACATCCGAGTGCTGTGTCCCATTATCTTAATACAGCCAGTATACACAGAGGAGTGAGAAAATGGGCAGGTCACTTAATATTGGTGAATTATGGTTTTGCTACAGTTTGAACGCAGTAGTTTATTGGGAGACAGAGCACCAAATTCTGGTGAACCTGATGAATAATATAGTCATTATACTGTATTTAATACATAATTGAATTCTAATGCTGTGTTTCAATTTTTCTTCCTGTTCTGGTGAACAGCTGAGAAATTTAAAACTTTATTCTTTTTATATAAAGAGAGAAAGTGCAAGTAAGGATACATACTCAAAGAAAAAAATGTTAATATAGTGCTTGGTTCATGTTTTGAGCACAAATTGTGCTAATAATTACGAAGATTCGTATAGTTTGTATATTAACTGCTGTAGATATGAAAGAATAATCATGAACTTTAATTTTACAGAGCAGACTATTTCATCTTCATCTTTCCTTTTCTTTCATCAACTGTGCTTTACGTATACTAATATTAGCAAGCAAAGCAATACTGTATGGTAGTAAATTCATGGGCATGCCTAGATTAAGGCAGAGACTTGCAAACATCTGATTAATAGGGAGTCTTCAACTTGCAAATAACTCTGATTTCCAGTCTTATATCATGCATCAGATGTTGGGTAAATCTGATTACCTACTTATTCAAAACACCTATTTTTGCAGTACTGTTGAGGAAATAATAAGTTTTCCTTCGTTATTTGATTGTTTCTTTAATTGTGTTAAAAAAAAAAGGCATGGTGGATAGCATCATTAGTGATCATAACTGGAGTGTACCTCTTATCTTCACTAAAAGAATCAAGAAGCTGATCTTTATGAAAATTAAGAAGCCAAATTTACCCAATAAATCAGCATTTGCAAAGTCAGTGTTGTAATTTGTAATTACTGTTGCTGTGAACTGTTTGCTCTTTAGGGCACGCTCCAGGTTTGATGCAGGAAGTGTTCTGTGTAAAATTCATATAACTGAGTATCTAGCCCCTTTCTACTAGGAATTTACAGTCCAGACATCTATGTCTGTTTCAGTTTCAAAGCAACATAATAAAAGAAAATAGTTCCACTCACTCTCCTGTTTTATAATCAGTGATACATGTGCATGTTAGATAAGACTGCAAAACATTTAAAAGAAAATACATACAGAGGCGTATCTTTTAAGGATAGGCTTTCAAAGGGCACTGCTATGCAGTAAACGGCTGAATGAAGGACACAACAAGCATGAACCTACTGAATTTCATTGCCAGTGGCAGAACAGACACAGATTTTGATTCCCAGCCCTCAGATGAGTGGTGGTGCCTGAGCATGCCTGAGAGAACATGAACACAGACCCTGTGGAAATTGCTAACCATAAATCCGTTTAAGCCCTGAAGAAAGTGTTTGGACTGCATGAGGAGCTACAGATAGACTGAGAGAAGAGCAAGGGGGAGAAGTAAGAAGTAGTGGGGAAAATGCATTTTATCTTACTGCTTGTGTAAGAATAACCAGTATCACTCCCACAAACATTTGAGTATTCTCACTGCTTTCAGAAGGGCATTAAGTAGCAAGAAAGACTTATGTTCTTACAGTGTTTCTTGCAAGAAAGGTTGTTAGAATTTATTTAGAGAAAAACTGAGTCTACTGGGTTGTCAGAGAAGTTCAGGAGACTGTTTCAAATGCTTGTGTTCTCTTTGTGCATAACCCTACAGGCCAAATAGAGTTTGGTGGGCTTTCAGGAAAGTTCATCATGTGTACTATTAGCAAGTATTTTTTATCACACAAACAGCTTCAATGTAATATTTGATACAGAAGAACTTGCTTTCCAGAGGAGACTACCAAAAGGATTCGTAAAGGCTCCCTTTTTCAATCACCGCCACCATTTTCTTTTAGATTCTTTTTAGATGTTGTCGTGGTTTTGGTTTCAGCTCAGCCAGTAACAAAGCACCACGAAGCCTCTTGCTCACTCCACACCCCTTCCGCCCCTGGCCATGTTGGGATGAGAAGAAAATACAACAGCAGGCTCGTGGGTCAAGATAAGGACTGGGAGGGATCACTCCCCACTTATGGTCACGGGCAAAAGGCAGGCTCAACCTGGGGAAGAAACAAAAGCAATTGAATTTACTACAAACTTCGCTGGCGCAGGTCCTTTCCGCAGGCCTCGGTTCTTCCTGAACTTCCCTGGCGCGGGTCCTTTCCGCGGGCTGCTCTCCAGTCTCACACTGCTCCAGCGCGGTTTTTACCATGGAGTTACGGCCATCTTGGGGGGCCTCTGCTCCACCATGGACCTCCATGGGCTGCAGGGGGACAGCCTGCCATCTCACCACGGGCTGCAGGGCCATCAGCCTCCTCAGGCGCCCCTCCTCCCCCTCCTTCTTCACTGACCTCGGTATCTGCAGAGGTGTTCCTCTCACGTTCCAATCCCCCACCCTCTGCCGGTTCCCCTTCTTCAATCTGTTCTCCCAGAGGCGCTCCCACCGTCACTGGTGGGGTCGGCCTGGGCCAGAGGCAGGTCCGACTTTTTGGAGCCGGGGGAGCTTCTAGCAGCTTCTTACAGGAGCCACCTCTGCAGCCCCCTCCCCCATGACCAAAAAAAAAACCCAACCCCAAAACACCCACGCAACACAAACCCATAACAGATGTATATTTAATTTACATCACTGTAGCAAAAATTAATTGGCAAGGTGAAACTGTAGATCAGTGTTGAAATTTTCTCCTAAGCAAAGTCTGGCTAATATTGACTTCAGTGTTCAGTAGCAGCATGTTTGTGCTGAATGGTGATATGAACTCTCCATCTGCAGATGTCAGCCTCCTAACTATCACACTGGTCAGGACTGAACATATGGTTGAGCAGTGTTTCTCAAAACTTGGTGCTGCTGGCAAGGATTGGCCTCTTCATGCTGTGGACTTTGTTTATGTTTGAGGAAGGGAGGAAGAAGAAAAGGAGAAAAAAATGGTATAAATGATCTGACTATCTGCATCAGTGTTTCCTCACAGAAATACAGGTTTTTGAATCTGGCACTTCTTGCCTAGGTTACTGAGGAGAGAANGACAGAATTGGGGAACTGTAATTTAGTTAAAGAAAAAGCCAACAAATAAGTTGTTAAAGAGCCCCACATTAGTCTGCTGAGGTAATTTCATTTTGTAAAACCTGATCTGTGCACACACACACACACAAATATTAACAAAACTAATGTATATAAAAGCAATATTCTTTATTTACCAACTACTTTAGTTTGATGATATTCTTGAGTGCACAAGCCATCCCTCAGGTCTGAGGTAGGATCAAAAAACTTGGGTTTTTTAATGTATTTTTGGACGTATAACTTGCACCCCTCATAGTGAATTTTTCTGAAGAACATGATTAGATACTTGGTTCAGGGCATTTGCTGGCTACACCAAAAACCTGTTGCCAGTATCTGACAAGACATTTGCTGTTTGTGTTTCAGACCTGGTGGAGAGATTGTGTATCCAATGTTTTGCCTGATTTTTCTAGATGCTGTGTTGCTTCATCTGAGAAGAGATCCTAATTCTCCCTACAGTTCCTGCTTTGCTTGAGTCCATGGGTCATCGGGGCTGTAACACCACAACTGCTAAAACCGCCTACAGGCAGAAGTCAGTGTGCCAAGCACAAAGCCTTGCATTCAGTTTTGTACCAATCTGACCACCGAGTCCCCAGTAGCCTGTGTCCCTGGTCAGGTAACATTACCTGTGCAATTACAGCGAGCCCCTTGGTAATCCCTGCCCATTTGTCCTTGCAGAAATCTAGAGGGACCTCCATTAGAGGCTGTTAATTTATACTCCAGGAATATTTAGTCTTGGAAGTACCTCTTTGCTCCCTGCAACAAACAGCTTTCTTCCAGTGGGAAGTATATTGGTAATGTGGCCAGAGAACCAGGCCACATGTGGAGCCCAGGGTGCCCTGGAGACTCCTGTCCCCTTTGGCACTGGAGCAGGGGACAGTTGTCATTATTCTGCACTTCGCCTTGCAAACGAGGTTGCTGAACCAGCACCCGGGTTATATCAGCACCAAGGTTTTGTACAGGTGATGCAAAGCCACTAATGTTTTCTCATCTGTCCCTACCATAAGCTGCCTGTACAGCACCAGCGCAACTTAAAATCTGATCCCCAGTGTTTTTCCTGATGTTGCTAATGAGGTTACCAATTAATGGCACCTAACAGTCTGTTGTAGCAGTGGTTTTGGTGATGGAGACAGCTGTCCTCTGGGAACTGTGCTGAGACCGTGAACTCATTTTGTATACGCAAGTGAACAGCTGTTGCAGAAACATCGATGGGAGAGATTAGGTCACACACTTCATGTCCCTGCCACCCCAGGGCTATTCTTTGCAGTAGGCAGCAGGTGGAAGGTAGAAGCAACTTCAAGGGACAAAAGCCCTTGCTGGAGTTGGACCCAGAGATCTAGACACAAAGCCACTATATCCCATTAGCAGTCTTCTGATCCATCCTGTTCCCCTGACTTTTTGAAGTATTTTACCAATTAACTAGGATTTTGAAGCAATTTTTTATTTTCTTAGAAGTTTTGTCACTGAGCTGTGTTGATCCGTGGTGTGGTATCCTCTTGGCACCTGATTCCAGTATGTAACTCTTGGCACCTGCATATTACATTATTTATTAAAAAAACTCCCTCTGTGGACATCCTTGCATCAGAGGCTTATGAGTATTTGGAATATAATCTAAAAACATACATTTAATTTCACAGGCAGCACTTTGGCGTAATGAGTTCTCATTATTTAAGCTCCACTTTAGTGTTAGGTTACTTTTGGCGTACAGTAGTTGCATTTCATCAGTCTGAAAAAAGGTGGCATTATAGATCTACATTGCATTCCCCTAGTGCTTGAATACCTGTAAAGTATAGCACACTTTAAAATATAATTATGTAATTGTTCATTTTTGGAACATGACAGGGATGTTAAGAGTTAACATTTAGTTAGTAGCTTGCCTGTTTCTTTTTGCTGAACTGATGACAATACCAGTTATTTTAATTTAGAAAAAAAACCCAAACATCCACTCTAGGATTCACACCCATCCATTTTAAAATCCCCTACAGTCAAAAATATTTGAAGAGAATTAGTTGTTTTATCCTGGTAACCTTATTTGGGAAAAGCAAATCTTTTCATGCTCACCGAAGTACTGTGTAGGTACAAAGAACTGTCTATTTTGAGAGGAAAGTAAAACTAAGTTTTGTTATGTACTGTCATTGCTAGTAACTTTTAGAAACAAAGTTTCATGGAAACTAATGTACAGCATGCTGAGCTGTCAGTGGGGAGCTGAAGTCCCTTCCCTTCAAAATACTTACCAGGAGTAGATGACCCTTCCAGATTTCCTGTGAGATTGAAAAGGCAGTTCCCCAGCTAAGCATTTAGCTTGGCATTGCAATCTTCTCTGGAAAAGTCTTGGAGTAACTGTTCACAGCTTGGCAGATATAATTATCAGATAAAATGTATGAAGAGTAGAAAGACATGAAAAACTGTTTAAAGGAAATGTCATTTTAGTATTTGTACACTTAGTGGTCACTTGTGCTTCACTGAGTTGTTATCCTTCTATTTCTTTGGCTTAGCCTGATGGTGTATTTACAATTTTTTGTACTGCTGAAGAAATCTGTACACAGAAAGATTACCACCAGCCTCAGAATTGCTCCTTTGGACTTTTTTTGCTATCTCTTAGGAGAAATCTTATTTTATAGCTATCCTAATACTTACCTCTATGTTCAGTTTTACTTCCAGTAAAAGAATAACAGGTTACTTTAATGGGATGAATTTTCACACACTTTCATCCTGTTTCATGGTAGAACTGAAGTCTTGGCAGTTTTTTAAGCTTAAAACCTGGTATTTCTTAGAATTCACACAATCACAGAAAATTCTGGTAGAATTTCCTCATACCTACATGAATCCTCTAATAAGTCATCAAGAAGGAACAAACGCATTAAAACTTTGATCATGAATGTGAGCTTAAACAAAAACTTCAGTTAAATTTGGCTATGTTACACTCCTTGTCTGTTCAGCTATCTTTAGTGTCCTAGCTAGGCTTATTAGCTCTCAGTTGCTTACCAAATAGTGAGTTTGAAGTGGGCAAGCAAAGTGTGCTGGATATTTCCAGAACTGCAGTGAGTATTTTTAAAAAAATAGACTTCAAAGTCAAAACTCAATTATTTCTGATAGAAAAGTAACCCACTAGAAAAGAGACAGCTTCCTTCAGGGAACAGGAAACAATACAATCTGGTTATCAAAAAAGGAAATAGTTATTGCTTCTCTTTTAAAATATAGACTTCTGAACAAACTATTTTGAAATGGTCTAAGATCAGAAATTATTTTTGAGATGATTTTTTGAATGAAGAATTCATTGGTAAATTATAGTTAAGTTCAATTTAATATAAAGAAATTGCAATTTTCTGAATTAATTTTTGTTTTTCTTAGAAATTGACCAAAATTGTTCACCTTTGAAGCACAAACTGCCATCTCCCCACAGTTGTTATATGTGCTCTTCCTCTCTGTCCAATTCTAGCTTTGGTTCAATTGGAATTGTCCCATAATTTAACTGAATATGATGCATTTAATGCCTGCGTTAATTGTTCCCGTACTAAATATACCATCTCAGCATACTTTTGTAGACAGAATACGGCATTAATTTGCTTTCTCTGTCAAAAAATAAAAGGAAAAAAAGACCAGCTGTAATCAGGCTGCATCTAATGATGGAAACATCATCTGTTGTTTTAACAGGCTAAGTAGGCAGGAATTTGTTGGAGAGGAAGGCAGGTGGAGAGAGTCATGTGGTAAATATGCTCTCCACATCAGAACATGTGTTTGTTCAGCTTCTTTCTTCTCTTCCCAGTCACACCAGGGCCATGTGTGTCCCTGAGCTAGATACTTAAGTATCTTCCTCATCGGTTTGGGTAATATTCACCACAATGTGCATCTGTGAAAAATCCTATCTTGTTGTCTTACTAAGGAAGCTATGACTGCATCTGCACTGCCATTTTAGTTTGGAGAACGAATGTGCCTTTGAAACAAAACTCCTGCCCATGCTCGCTGTGCTTCGTTTCACACTGCAGTGTTTTTTCAGTGCAGGAACTGGATTCCTTGCAGTGAAAGAAAACTGGCATTTGTTCTAGGCATGCACCTACTGGGTTGCAACTAGAAGTGGGTGTCCAGTGCAGGGGACCAGGTTAGAGCTAGCCTGAAATACATACTGTTGGTATCACCTCCTTGGTATCAGTTGCCTTGCTCTACAGATCCGCTGGCTCCTGTAGTGCCCTGCTTGCTTGCAAGAGATACAGCTCATGGTGTTTAATTAGCCTGCAGCAACAGACTTCACAAATAGTAAAATGTGGCCTGTTGTGTGACCTCTTTTTGTCCAGAATGGTTGTGTAAATGTTTAAACACCTAAAGAAAAAAATAATCTGGTGTTAGTGTGCTGAAGGAAAAGAGTATTCAGACCTCAGTTGAGAAGTAACTCTTAACTGTGAAGAGTAGACTGCAACCAGGGCTCTGCCTGTTCTGTATTCCTCACTGGGGTCTTCTCTGTCATTCCTTCAGGGCTCTGAGTGCAGTTGAACTTGAAGTGACGTTTTGAAATTGCCTCTTGCTTGCCATGTCCATGCTTAATTTTCAGTAGGAGACACAAGAGTCAGTAGACACATTCCATGTTTCATTTCAAAGCTCTTCTGAACTAACACTGATGATGATAGATCTACTCACCCATCCACACTTATGAAGAAAGATGAAAAAGAAAAGTTTCTTCCCCTCTCCAATATGGAAAGAGCTTTAAATATTTATCTCAGAGACCACTGGCCATGTTACTATCCTGTTCATGCCAAAGGGGCCTCTGAAGATACTGTTGTGGTTTCAGGTCAGCTCAGTCGGTAACAAAGCACCACGAAGCCGCTCGCTCACCCCCCACCCCCTTGCCTGGCCACGTTGGGATGAGGAGAAAATACAAAGGCAGGCTTGTGGGTCGAGACAAGGACTGGGAGGGATCACTCCCCACTTATGGTCACGGGCAAAAGACAGGCTCAACTTGGGAAGAAAACAAAATCAATTTCATTTACTACAAATCAAAACAAAAACAAAACACAAAGGTATTAGGAAGGGAAACTAAACATCAGAACAACCTCCCCCCACCCCTCCCGCCTTCCCGGCTCAGTTCCACTCCCAATGATTTCTACCTCCTCCCCCCGGCGGCACAGGGGAACAGGGGATGGGGGTTGAGTCAGCTCGCCACACATCGTCTCTGCCGCTCCTTTCCTCAGGAGGAAGATTCCTCTCTCGTTCCCTGCTCCACCGTGG
>VYZV01025247.1:79720-115077 GCA_013401275.1 Pandion haliaetus
TTTCCGCGGGCTGCTCTCCAGTCACACACTGCTTCAGCGTGGTTTTTTCCATGGGGTTACGGCCACCTTCAGGAGCCTCCGCTCCACCGTTCACCCCCATGGGCTGCAGGGCCATCAGCCTCCTCAGGCGCCTCCTCCTCCCCCTCCACTTCCATGACTCCAGTGTCGGCAGCGATGTTTCTCTCAGGTTTCCCAACCCCCACACTACCGGTTCCCCTTCTTAAATATGTTTTCCCAGAGGCGCTACCACCGTCACTCCCCACCTAGAGGCGGGTCCGACATTTTGGGGTGGCGAATTCTTTATCTTTATCCGACATTTTGGGGCAGCGAATTCTTCCAGCAACTTAAAGGGACCGCCTCTGCAGCCCCCCTCCCCTGCCACCAAGGAAAACCGTGCCACACAAACCCATAATAGATACCTTTGAAGCTATCTTGTCTATCATGAAACAAGCTCCAGGCCCATTTTACTACAGTTCCAGGAAAGAAAGGTGACAGACCTTCCCTTTGCAGTTTGGCAGGTTGGATTTCTCAACCCATGTTCTCTAATTGCAAGAGCTTCATTTAATAGAGCTAGTGATTCACACCAGATGATGGCCTCAGCTGAAAGGACTCGGTCCTTTTGGGTGGGATATTTTAGACTTATATGGCACTTAGCATTCATCTCTTATTGTTTATGGACAGAGATTTGGTTTTGGTGCTTTCCCATCATCTGGACTGGTCCAAGAGGTAAAGGAGAAAAGGACTTCTGCTCAGTATTGATTTGGTCTCTCTTGCTGTTTATTGGGTCTCTCAGACTCCCCTATCAAGACAGTTAGAGAACTTTTTTTCACCTACAGCTTTCATAACATCCCAAAGCTTTGTGTCTGTTGTTTAATTTGTCTCTCATCTCAAATGGCATATTAATTTGTCATTTTACTTCACTTTATTCTCATGACCTATTTCCACAATTAGCGTGACTCGTTGCTGCCATATCCTAGCTTACTGGTTTAGTCCGTGTAGGGTTCATTGCTCTAAAGGGTCCAGAGGACTTGTTAGCTGAAAATGGTTCTGGTGTGTATCTGCCTTAATATAACTCTGATTTTTCCTGTCTCCATCTGCTGGTAAAATATGAGATTTGCTGTTCAAACAGGTCATATAATGGGTAACAGAAACTATACATTTCAAATAATAAATACCCCTTTTGCTATTATAGACATTTTCCATTAGGACCTGGATAGAAATGATCGATTTATTTATTTTTAGGCCACTTAATAACAAGTATCAAACACTAATAACTTTTGATCTGTACTGCGCTGACAGGAATGAGTTAGATATTCAAATGGTGTACTAATAACCTGGGAATTCAAATCAGCGTGCTGATGAAACTAGACTTGTTAATTTCCTCGGGAGTAAGAGACATTCTTAAATGGTCATCACTGTTTTTAAATTTTAATATTTTTACAGTTACTGAGCAAGCAGATAAAGGAAATAACATACAACAGGATTTTCAATCTGATCATTTATTTTAACTTATTTCTGCAGACAAGTATATAAGACTCATGTTATACATAAACTACGACTGTAACTCCTAACAGTTACAGTACAAAATTTTTCCAGTGTTGAATCCAAAGGAAGTAAAACACCTATACACAATTGTGTCGGGAGTTCATTATGTATAAGCTAACAAGGCAGGGGTTTATGTGCAAAACTTTTTTGTAAGGATGTAGTTCATTCAGAGCACGATGTTTTAGTCAGCAAAAGACTTTGCTTCCTGTCCAGGGGAAATGCATCTTCAAGACTGCAAAAGGCAATACTAGTCAGCATAAATGTGCTTTAACTCTGCTGTTGTCTGAACTGGTTGTTGTTACACATATTTCTGCATTCAAAGTGGTCTTACATTTGTATGTGATTTATGTTATGTAATTAAATACTTAGGTTGATTATTTGCATCTACTCCTAGTGTTTTCTAGATGCTTCTGGCTTTGATGCTTTTACAACAGAGGTTTTTATAGACCTGAACATTTTCCATAGAACCACCAAACAAGCCTTTTATTTTCTATTTCAGTCTATCATGTATTTATAGGAATACTTTTCAAATGTGGTAAAGATACTGATAGTTATATTAATTCACAAATTGAGAGGGTGTTTTATGAGACCTATTTCCCCCAAGAAATTTCAACATGAGATGGTGTAGGTATTCTCAAGCAAGGAATTGCAAGCACTTTTGTTTCAGTGGCTTTAATTTTAAAGGCTTGTATTAAATTTTTTTCTCCTCTGCAAAGTAACTGTAAAAATGACAGCCTTTCATTTAATAGATCTTTTTGCTGTCTTGACTAATAGTTTTATCTGTTCACTTCACTGGCAAGCCTTTTCCCCCTTCTTTACTCCCACTAGCCCTGTAGGTTCCACCTTAATAAAAGAGACTGACTCTCTCCTCAGGCATCCTTGTTCAAAGGGATCCTTAGCACTTTCCAAGAGGTGCACAACTCTCTATAAAAGTTAGTTCTGTCCAGAAATTTATTCTTTGTGTAGACATCTAAAACCAAACAAACAACTTTAATCTCAGAGTGCAAATGGAATTTGTAGGGCTGAAAATGAAAAGAAACATCTATTTATTTGTATCCTAAGAACATAGGAAGAGCACTGAATAAACATAATCCAAGAGTAAACAGGAAACCCTGCAATGCAAAGAGTAAAATGAAGTAATTTCTCACTGGTAGAGATTGAAACCATTCCAGCAGCTATAGGGATGAATTGTGTCTTGGCAGTGCCTGTCATGCTGTTGGCTGGACAGGAATCTGAGACAACTGGTTTAGGATAGGGGCATAGCTCTGTGGTGGCTGGACAAGTGGGATGAAACTCAGCCTAAAAGATTTAAGAGTCTAAGTCCAATTTTTGAAATGAAACATTCAGTGAGGCTTCCATTCCTAAGTAATTTTTGAAAGTAGGGCTTGGGCTGTTGCCATGATGAATGGAAGTCCTAAAAATACCTCAGTGTTCTATAAATATCCTCCTTGCTATTTCAGAGTTGTTAGTACCCGAGTCACTTTGAAAGTGGCATTTAAGCTTCTCAGACATAGAATTATCAAGAAGGAACTCAGTTAATATCTAGTCTATCCAAGACAGGATTTACTCAAACGATCCCTGACAGATATTTGTCTAACCTGGTCTCAAAATCCTCCTGTGACAGACATCCCACAGCCTCCCCAGGCAAACTATTACTGTACTTGACTATCCACATCAATAGTAAGTTTTTCCTAATGTCTAATGTAAATCTCCCGTGCTGTGGTTTAAGCCCATTACTTGTCCTGTCCCTTGTGGACATTTCATAGCCTTCCAGACATCTGCATAGCGTTATCATGTATTCCCTCATTCGTCTCTTTTTAGCCTTAGTTGAGGCTAAAAAAAAGTCCCCTTAGGCACTGTGAAAAATTTTACCCAAAGCCAGCTTATAAAGTAGAGCTGCTTTGTTAATGCCTTTATCAAATAGCAATTTCAGGATAAAAGTGTAGTGTGATGGCATATAGCAGGAAAGCCTGATACAACTTCATCCACTTCAGAGACTTTATGGTTTAAATGGAGATTTGAGGTTGTATCATTTGCCCAACTTTTTACTTATTGGGATGTCAGTACTGGGATATCAAAAGTCTCAGTAAGTGGCTACCTTATTCAAGTTACTCATTTGGTGTATTGCTTCTGCAACTAAAGCTTACATCTCTGCACAGCATTGCTTGCTGCCAGATGGACTGAACAGCTTACTCAAAGCAGCTCAGCACTTTCTGCAGCACTGCAGGCTTTCTGAAACAAGGTCTACCTCACTGCCTTATACAGCACCCAGCAGAATGAAGCCTGACCTAATCAAGTCCAGGCCCCACCAGCTAAAGTTATGATGAAGATACAAGTATAGATGTTAAATAATGGTACTGTCTTCCCCTGAAGCAGTTTCCACTCCATGTAAACCGGTTTTTTCCTACCCTTTTTGACTGATAAGATTTGGAAAGTTTGTATTTGTTTTCTGGCAATTCAATTAGGAGGCATGACAGAGAGTTTCTGCAGATTTTACTTTCTTGTATTTTTAGAAGTAGTAGCAATGCTTAGAGTTTTATTCAGCTGCATGGAGAAATGCAGCTTCAAGAGCACACCCACATCATGCCTACCTGCCTTTGGGTATCAGTGTAATGGGAGGGAGGTAGGAGGACTGTGAAAAAAGAGCACTGCACACTATGGCCACCAAAAGCAGCAAAGTGAGTTTTGGTTTTGAGTTTCTTCTTTGAATGTATTCCTAATGTTTGCATGTGTCAGCTCTGCTGAGGTGGCATCTCAGGTTTTAAATTAATATTGTTGTAATGCGTTTCTCTTTAATTAAAAAAGAGAGCTCCCCCGTAGGAAATTTCCTAAAACAAAACTCATTAGGAATAAACAGATTAAATCTTTATCAGTTAATCAACACTATAAACTTCTGAGTGTTCAGAGAGCGGCGTGAGATAACACCATCGTCATAATAAACGTTTGAAATCATTAGGGACCCCACCGTGCCATTTGGGTGGTGAGAAAATAATGATTGAAGATGGGCCCCCCTACAGAGCTCACGTGACTTCCCCTAAAGATTAAAGCTGCAAAGATTGGATTTTATGTTGGCCCCATCTCTAAAACATTTTTTTTTAAACAGTGGGCAATAGTAGTGGGCAATACGAAACAAATTCTTAATGATGCTGATACCAGAGCCTGTCACGATGCCACAAAATTTTTGAGCTGGTGGTTAGTGAAATTTTAGAGACTGTTCATGGGATGGGAGCCTCGCTGCCTTCTCAGAGCAACTGTTCCCAGCTGATGGCTCTGAGGCTTTAACCTGTCTGCACTGCAAATTCCTCATCTTCCTCCACCCTGAATCCTCAACACAGTCACTTCGGTCAGGACTATGGCAGTCCTCTCATCACGCATATGCAGGAGTTCTGCTCTGGTCCAGCTGTCTCCTGGGGATAAAGAGCACAACGTGCTGTGCAGATGGAAGGGATCACGTAGATTTGGGCAGGGACCTCTCTGAAGAAGGTTGGGCATACTGGAGCAGGACAGGACAAAACTTGACTGACTGGTAGCGTATCAACACCTCCTAACCTGATATCATTTGGAGCCATGCACATTTGAAAGTTACTCTATAAAGACACTGACATTTTCTCCGTCACTACTGGGAATGTGTCAGAACTCCTCTGTGTCACCCTAGGGGGTTCTTCAGAGCCATTGGGACTATTTGGGTTCTTTTCCATGAACTCTATGACAAATAAAAATAAGTGGGCTGGAATAAAAATAGAGGCAGTGAGGAAAAAAAAAATCATGGTTGTTCACATCCAGCAAACTTACTGGAATGGATTACCAAGAAGTTATGAGCAGGGGACGGCAACTGGGAGTTGTACGTAATTATTGCCTTTTCATTTCTCATCTTTCATCTTTATTTGGTCACCACAGCAATAATTGCATGTGTTTGCTCACAAAAGGGTCAATATAAAATCGGTTTTGTTGTGGCATGAATTACAGCAGCAGTAATGATGTTATCAAATGTGTTGAGTTTGGAGCACCCTTATTGCTTTGAAGTTTAGGTGACACTGCTGCCTCCAGACGTCTAAATTCAAATGCTTTGGTGGAGTACAAGTGAATTGGCCATTCTTATTTTATTCTTCATATACTTATGTTATATTACAAAACACAGCCTGCTTGATAGATGGCTGCTTTGGAAGAACAGAGTCCTAGTTCCTGCCCCTTCATTAGAATTGAATCCATACACAGCTGTAAAACAAAAAACCCTCATATGGATGGTCCTATTTAAAAGGCGGGAACTGAACTGATTAATTTCAGAGACATTGGGGACTGTTTCTGTTTAGAAGTCTTTAGCTACCATGGCACTATCACTGTTGAAAATCAGATGGTAGGTGTCCTCACTTTTCTGTCACTTTTTCCAACTGGACATCTGTGTGTAAAAATCACAAATTTAAAAAATATCCCTTTCTTTTCCTCATATTGTGCTATGTTTTCATGTAGTATATTTTGAAGCGGGTTTTGCAGGGGTAAATTGTTTGTAACAACTTCCTTTGTATTCATAATTACAGTCAGCTCTGTCACCTGTGAATGAAAACCTTTTATTAAATATCTTTATGAAATGCTAGGTGCAGATTTACTGGGAGGGGAACGAGATGCTAAAAGAGCTGTTGCATTCTTATTAACTGCCGCATAATGCATTTCTGTGCTATGTGTTTGGGACTGCTTCTGCCATTGAATCTTGTTTGTGCATTTGGAGAAAGAAGCACAGATATTTTTTGTTTTGTTTTTTAAATACTGGAGTAAAAGATCACTTTCTATCAAGAGACCAAATGCCCTGGCTTGGCAAAATGGACTGCTTGCAAGGGTCCATGTGATCCTTCTGATCATACAGCTTTCCTACAATACTGTTTCTGTCATTCACAGGGTGGGTGACCTTCAGATCTCAGTGGAAGGGTCTTTAACTCCCTGCTAAAAAAGGAGAACACATCCCATGATTATCATAATTTGTCTATTAATCCTGTCTTCCTTACTTTTTCTTGTCTCTTTTTTTTTTTTTTTTTTTTCAGGATGGTGTAGGTGTAGATGAGAAGCTGTCTTTACGGCGGGTAGCCGTCGTAGAAGATTTCTTTGACATTATCTATTCCATGCATGTTGAAACTGGGCCTAATGGAGAACAAATCAGAAAACATGCTGGACAAAAGAGAACATATAAAGCAGTAAGTAAAAAAAAGCAACTAAAAGTGAACATCAGTCTCTAAAAGCGTGAATTATTTGGGCTTAGTCACATGGCATGCGATTTGTTTTTTTTTTCCAACTGGATTAGTACTGCAAACCTCACCCTCAAATTTATTTCAGGGATCTTTCAATAATGCATGAAAACACACAGTTTAGAAATCCCATTTTCTGTGTAGTAAGGGCCAGATCCATTGACTTCAATAGACATTTTCTCATTGGTACAAGCAGAGAATTTATTCTTTCTGTAATGGTTTGACAATTTCTCTGTTAACTCTGTATTAATTAATTGTTATTAAATGGATAAAGTCTTAAAGAAGACTTCGCAGGTGTTGCCACAACTTTGCTGAGTGACATGCTTTACTTCAGCATATGAATGAAGTTGCCTTATAAGTTTATTGCTGCAGACTAAGTATACTTAGTGGTTTAATGGTATGAAAACTTGTAAATATCCTAAATTCAAAATGCCGGAAAGCTACTAGGTACAATGAGAGAAGTATTGAGAGGGCAGCTCTCACACCTACATAAACCGTCTGAGTAGAGAGAAATTATTATTTCTATGATTTTTAATTGCATGTTGTTTCTTGACCTAACCAGTTCAGCCACTGCCTTAAAATAGCTATAAATAGCTTTACTGGTTAGTGGCACAAATACAACACTTTCTTATGGAGAACTAATGAAACATTTACTGCACTTTCCTAAGTTGCTCAAAATGTATGTGCTTGCCTGGATTTGGATGGCCAAGCTTGCTTGCGCAGGGCCGTGATAGTGCTAGGCACGCTCAGCAGTTGATCCTGATCCCCCTGCCCAGCTGTTTCCTGCTGTTGAAGCACCAGGAGCTCCCCCAGGGCAGGAGGGCAGGGGGTCCCAGCCAGGGCCCATCCCACAGCCCCCGCCAGGGTGGAGAGCTTCTGAGGCACCTCTCCCCATGGCCCCAGTGGGATGAGGCCAGCGGGGGGCTGTGCACAGGGCCCTGAGGTGACCTGTCACCCTGAAAACACTGTCTTCACCTTAAAAACAACCTCCAGTTATGTCAGCTGTTTTTTGTCAGAGGTCACCACAGTGCAGGGGAACTCCAGGTTTCTGATACCCACATCATCAATTTTAGCTGTAAGAAACTGCTATTTTTCCATTACTGTTTTTTTCAGGTATATAAGAATCTTTACTATGTGTTTATGAATCCCTTCACAGATATTTTATTTATAGGCTATTTCAGATGGTTTGTTGTGGGATAAGCTCTTGGCAAAATTTCTTATACTTTGTTCCCAGCAGTATTGGCCTTAAGATAGATATATGAAGGAAGACATCAGTCACCTGGGTGTGCTTTTTTAAGGCTTGGAGTGTTATTTTAGGGTGAGCAAACACTAACTGTCTAATTTTCATCTGTCACCTTGGCCATTTTGATACTTGGTCTTCTCTTTTAGAAAGCATTAGAAAAGTAATATTTTCATTGACCTTTCTATTTTGTTTTACTTCAGTAAGCAGTTCAAAGGTATAGGTCACAAACTTTGTATAATAATACACAAGTATAAAGAATGCTGCCAACTATAAATACAATACTTCAAGTCATTATCCTACAAATACTTGCCAAGTATAATATTTACTACTGTAAGAATCCCATGATTCCAGGTCAGAAGAAATTTGTGTATTGCAAACAGCATGAAAGACAACTAGCATATCTTCTGTGAGGAGAACTATTTGTGCAGATTCAATAGCCTACACAGTAGTTTCATTTGATGTCAACTTTTATTGCAACTGAGACCTGAGCTTATTATGTCATTACGAGCAGAGGATAAGGATGTCCAAATGTAAGTTTATTGCATTACCAGAGTCTGCAATAGTTTTGTGTTTATTTCATTGCATATTTGTTTATTAAGGGCATTGACTTGTATTTCCCAAGGACAGGATTCACGTATATAATTTTTAAAGGCTACTATAGATTAAAAAAAGGAAAAAAGATCTATTCTGATGTGAGAATTAAGTAAACAGACCTCAAACTCTACCAGACTAACTGGGGAAGTGCATGCTCCTTTACTGGACCTGTCCATGAAAATGCCTTCGCTAACAATGATGAGCTGTAGTGTTGATCTGTTCCTGCAAGCTATGCAGTATCTATCTTTGTGGCATTGCAGGAGGAAAGAGGTAGTATCTCGAGTAACTGTCTCACAAAGCATTATACCCTAAAAGCTTTATAAATCAAACTGAAGTCCTTTGGCGGGGTTTAATTTTATTAAGTGAATTGGGAACAAGATTAATTTAGTCTTGTTTCTTCATTCACATGTCAAAAGTGAATCGTCCTTGAGATCTGTGAATGTATTTATCATGCATAAGTATTCACTAAATAGTTTGAGTGAAGAATTTTTACAGGAAGGATGGTTCACAAGCTGTATGCTACAACTGCTATTTGTTATTCATAATTCCTGGCATGTGATGATCACATTGCTTCTGCTCTCTGACTGCATAAGCAAAACATTTTAACAGAGAAATGATGGGGAGAAAACCACCACAATTTTGGTACAAAATTGCTAAACTTCTGAAGTTCATAAATATTGTCATGGATTTTCACTACCCAAGTATTTCTAAAAAATCAGTGGCACAGCCCTAAGAATTGCAACATATTGATTTCAAGTAATTACTTTGCTTATATATGTGTGAGTCTCTATTTTCAATAGTGAACCTGCTCCACTCAAAATTTTGAATAGCACTCAAGCATGATTAGAAGGGTAATGAAATTGTCAAAGGTGACTTAATTAACTACTGTTTGCATTTATATAGAATAGCAAACTTGGAATAGGTAGAGTCTTTTTAATTTTTGATAGAGTCACCTCAGATGCTGGAGTGCTAAAATACATCAATGTGTCTCTCAAAGCGTGTTCAGAACAGCTTACAAACTCAATTAGTGGATCTGTAATCTGCACTGAGTTGTTTACGTTAACTGTGTGGAAACAAATGGCATTTTTACAACTGATTGATTTCTGTGGGACTTCCTACAGTGGTAAATAGGATATGGTGCTTGGTACCTCTAAAAGAGCAGCGTATTGGAAGGGAGCCTTTATATTTTAATTGGGGCAGCAATGTACCAAACTCAAACTTTATGATTTCTTGACACAAACCATATAGGTTAACTAGGAAAGCATCTGTGCTTCAATATTTAAGTTTAGAATAATGTCCCATTTTATTCTCTGCACGCTAGCAGATGAGAAGGGAATTGTACAAAGTCTATCTAAATGATGTGGGAGAGTAACCTTGAAAAGATGCAAAAAAGAGTGAGCCTCCTGTTTAACTGGCAGGTTTTGTGCTTATTTCAAGTGCCCGACTTGTATGCATTATAAGATTGATGGGCTGTATTGCTTGCCAGCATAGCTATAGGTAGATCTACACTAGCAAAAAAAAGACCCAGCTTATATATATAAAATGAAACTAAGATCTTTAAATCATATCTGGAGTATGCCAGACTGAACGAATACTTAATACGATGTTTATAGTCTCAGCTAGTTCCCCAGTTCCCAAGGAAGTTTACAAACAGGGAAAACATCGAGGGCCAGGATATGTGACACAAGGCCCAGCCGAGTCAGTTGCTCAGTAGGGGCACAGGAGACTAGGAAGGTGCGGAAGGTGAAAAGAGCATGTTCCTTGGTGCCAAGGAAAGCAGCGGTGCCCAAACAGGTCCCTGCTTGTCCTGCCTTCCCCCTAGGTCCTCTACCAGGCTTCACAGGAGGTGGGGTGAAATGTGCTGATGCAAGGAATTGGTTAAGCAGTTGGGAGAGAGTACCAAGGATACTTGTAGGGACGACTCTGCTAGCACTTGCTGCTACAGCTCAGTGTCCTAGAGGAACTGCATTGCTTTGGGATAGCACTTTTCACTCTCTGTCCTAAAGGAGTTATTTTTGTATAGGCATCCCACTCTGAAAGGAGAACTGCGGTGTCAAAGCGGAGACGGGGATGCACAGGAGAGAAGTGTTCAGGAAAAGAATCCATCTGGTGTATTGGGAAAGGCGTGCAACAAGTGCATAGCGGGCTTTCTGTGCCTTTGTAGAGCTGCATTTCTTGATATAAACTGTTCTAAAATTTAAATGTCTAAAATTTAAATTCGAGTGGTGAGGGGTATATCAGAGGTGGGAGTAACTGGGAAAAGTTGTGGCTACAGTAGCAGCATAATGCAACAGGCTCAAGCTGTTAGGACAACTCTTTGCAATTCAGTGCAAACCAGGAAAAAAATACCCTTATTATGTTTTTCAAGAAACTCAAATGGTCTGTGACCAGATGGAAAATGGAAAACATCTCTGCCTCCTCTCAGGCCCAGCTATGGGTACAGGTAGACTAGATTTAGTGATCAAGCCCTATATTTCAGAGTATATTTTATTTCCTTTACTTTCTTTAATATTCTTAAAATGATGTTAGATTTTCATTCATTTAAACAGTAGAGTAAGTGCCTCAGCTTTGTATATTACATCTAGACAAAGTTTCCCATAACTAAGTGCATTATCTACCTGAGAACTGATTGTGTAAGTCTCATAGCCACCTTAGGCACCTTAAATTCCATGTGCATATTCTACTTGAATATTTTTACCTGTGAAGGATGCTATAATATCTGCCTTTCAAGGCTGCATAGCCACTGTGCAAAGCCTTGAAATGTTACAGCAGTGAACTTGAGTAGTGAGTGAGGGTTGAGATGTCTGAGCAGGAGAAATGGGTCAGTTAATAAAACTCCCAACCCATGAATGAAAAAAGAGCATGGGGCTGATGAGCTGGAAGAGAAGCAGGCTTGTAAAACATGGGGGAGATATTGATGTGTCAAGGGAAAGTAGCTTGAGGCAAGACTCTGATCAGATAGGTAGTACATAAATATGTAACACCTGAGGTAGAACAGGAGTCTATTAGGTGTGGGGCAATATCTGAGGTCCTGTTCTTCAACCAGCTGTTGCAGTAATAAATGTTTTTTTGGTTTGGGATCAGACTGTTGAGTAGACTCCCTCTTTCCTGTCACCCTAAGAAAAACCTTCCACAGATTGTGAAACATGGCGTGACTCTTTTCCCCTCCCAAAACAGGAATGTGCTTGCGAGTCCCCTCTGAGCATCACAGTGAACGTGTTTTCCTCAGGAAAGAATTTTTTGACAGGTTGCCCTGTGAAATAACATTATCTCCTTCCACTACAACTTCCCTGATCAAACAGGGCTAAAGCAGGTTTGGGGCCTGGCTGGTTTCTGTCCAGGGTAGACCTTGTCCTTGGGAAGCGGAAGAATGCGACGTTTGTGTAGGGCCTTAACACGCTTAAATCCTTGCATCCACACTGTTCCTGTGTGCATGGTGAAACAGCCAAGCCCTGTGCAGTTTTACTCTACGGACTTGTTCTTGCTTCTTTGCAAAGGGTGAGTGTTGAGTGTCCTGGCAGTAGTCCCACTAGCAGGTGTCCCCCCTCGCTTCCCTTGCAGAAAGCAGCTTCTGCTATTCAGGGAGGGAAGGGAGCTGTGAAGCGCAAGTTTAGCATGAGAGGGAACAGCATTTTCCCCAGTATAGCAGGGTAGCGAGCTCTTGATAAAACTCCTAGCAGTAATATATCTGCTTTCTTATGTCAGCCTTCTATTCTGACCTCTTGATGAGGAAAGGAGAGGACTTTCCTTGGCTGGCTTGCCCTCCTGTCATCAAGAAACCAATTTCTGCCACCTGGTTTGATGGCTGTGGGCCCAGGACAGATTACCATCTTCATTCTCTCTTTCTGTCTCTCTCTCTCTCCTCTTGGAAGTCTTCTTTGGATCATCTTCTCCCCCTTACCCTCCTTAATTAAAAAAATGTACACATATCCCCAAAAAAATTCTCTATTCTGACACATCGTATCTTCCAGACTACACATACATCCTCCATGTTAATTCTTTAGGGGTTAATAGGTTCACTTGCAAAATTTCACTCCCTCTCCTCACACTTTTCTTTCCTGCTCTGCCATATGTGTCCTAAAATCTGCCTTTCAGTTTAGAGCTTGTTAATTTTCCAAATAAAAATGTAGCTCTGAAAGCTACATCATCACAACATCCTGCATTTAAATAATCTGAATATTGGAGAGCATAAAGGAGACTGCCTGTTTTCTCTGCCTGCAGTGATAGAGTAGGAATGCAATACGCTTCTCATAGACAATTAGGGCATGCATCACTTAGCTCCAATCTAAATCAGATTATATGCTCAGGTAGTGGATTACTTGCCTTGTAGTAGTTGTGCTCTTCATGGGATCCAGTAAACAGCATGTAGGTCAATTATAGGTCTAGAAGGCCTTCGTGATGTTTTGGATGGGTTGATATGTGTCAAAATCTATTATAGACTTTTTGTGAACAATGAAATAAGATCATAAAAGTTTTGACTCTGAAGTTGCTGAAATCAACTCCTTTTATTTTCCTCTGAGTTCAGAGTTACAATGAGATATGTGTAGGTGAACATGGACTGTATTGTTAGGAAATGTTTGCTTCTTATCCTGTAACTTTGGAGGCTAAACCAAACCCTGTATGGGTTTTGCACTTTTTGCTTAATGCTCCAGATAACTAGTTTCTTCTTCATATAATTTTTTTCCCTGTACAATGTAAAAAGCATTCAGCTGTAAGAGCTATACCTAGTACACAATACCTAAACACCAACCTGCTAGAATTTGCTTATTTTCTGATTCGTCCGTGATACAGAATACGTCCAGATACAAGATAACACTTTTCTACAAGCAACAGAAGATATACTAATAAAACCACTAGTAAGAATAAGGAAACCCATAAGGATACTTCTAAAGCTTCATATTTGAAAAAAAGTATACTTACATTTTTTTGAAACAATCCAAGTAATTTTATCAATATAGTAAATCAGCACTGGTTGTTCTTTGACTGGTACAGGCATGTGTGTGAGCAGTTTCTTCTAAGTCATGCCAAAAACATGCTGGTGTGCCTTGTCAGTATGTGGATGTAAACAATGCAATATCCCCCAATTCAATCCACTTTTCTGGCTTTATTTTTTCTTAAAATGCAGAAGTGTGTGTGTTTGGGTTTTTTTGTGTGGAATTGCAATAAACCAATATTCTTTTATTGCAACACATCACTGAATGAGGTGGTCTGGCTACATTTTTTGTTAGCTAATGGCCTTGAGAAGAGAGCTAGGGGCAGGGCCACTGAGGGCAGTGAGAATATACAGCATCAGTGAGGACTGAGTCATTATTGCTTTCTTTCAGATAGGGTAGAGGACAGAAACAAATTTTCCTGATGAAGTCAGACCACTGTCTAAGGTATTTCTGTGTAGTTACTTAAAAAGCGTCATAGGCCTCCAGGTTGTGCTTTGAAATACATGCGAGCCAGCTCCATGAACTACATCAGCCCAACCTTGTGCACAAGCTGGTAGACTCTACTGAGGGGTGAAATACAGGATTTTGTGTTTGGCCTTGTGCTGATTTGGTTAAAGAGCTTCCTGGCTTCAGCTGATGCTAAGCCAGCTGGTTCGGAGTATGGCCAGAGTGAGCAAGCAGCTATCTGGATCTTATGAAGTAGATGTGCCCTTCCTTAAAGAGAAAGGCAAACCGAAGTCTGCACTGTTGGGGATGTGAGGTTTGGGGGGAGGGTTTCTAAGCTTTCTGGCATTGAAAATTGGAATGAGCTTTTTGTGTATATTCAAGCAACAAGAATAAGGAAGGCTGCGGGTTATGTCCTCTATGTATCTATCTCTTTTAATATCATACCTATTGTGTGTTATGCCAATTTATACAGGCTGAAGTCTTGGAATGTAAGTGATTGATTCAAATTACAAAATAAACAGGGGAGGAAGTTGGTGAAAACTGGTGTTATTTAGGGAAGGGCATCCTTAAAATTATGTTGCAGTGGGAGGTTGGAGACACAAGCATCTGCTATGTGGACAAATTTAGTTATAAAACCCGGTTCCCTTATAGTCAGTGGAGCATACCTGTCAAATCTGGGCCTTAGCTCACTTGCTTTCCGTGGATTTTCATCTTGTTTGAGCAGAACTGGAATTTTGACAGAGATGCTTGATTAGAATAAATGGAGCATTCCTATCAAATGCAGGCAACTAATGAATGCATGGGTAAGCTCCATTAATTTCAATACAGGGCTAAATGTGTTAAATGTTACGAGAGAGAGGTTGCTCTGTATGTGCACTTACCAATTTTCTTAATGCTAAATTCTAGATGATTTTAAGTTATTTTTTTAGATTCCATAAAGCATGAGTATAACCAATGTTTTCATATTTAGAAAGGTAAATAAGCATCTGTTCTGTGGTATAAAAACCAGGAAAAATAATTTGAAAATTTTTTTTTGGTAGGGTCTCCCATTCAAAAATGACTTCATTTAGTGCTTTCATTTTCAGATAAATTGTTTCAGGCCCAGAGAAAATCTTTGCCAATTTTCATCACAGAACAAATACTGCTTTTATACTAATCCCCTTCTCCCCCTGCCAAATAAGATTTCTGTTATATAAGAAAACAACAAGTGGCCTAAACAGCAATACCTTAAACAGGATGGTATAATTTGTGTTCTTATTTTACAATGCATCATTTTCATGTATTTCCATGACTCATGTCACATCAACAAATACTAATTTAAACTCCACCTATTTTCCAAAATACTGTCATGATAAATTTGGTCCATGGAGTTTTAGGAAACATAAGTTTCAACACAGATTAAGTAGGTGACGAGCCAAGGAGAAGAGTGTAAGAGAGTTAATATTTGCCATTCCTCCTTTTTTTAGCACCCTTGTGAGGAGCATGAGTGACTTGCACAGTATGTAATCCCATTTTACATCCAGTTAAAGACAGTTACCTTGTCCTTTCTGTATCCGTACTTTGATACACCCCACCTCCATCCTTCTGCATTTCCTACAGAGACTTGCATCAACGCAGGGCTTGATAGGAAATCCAATCCTGCTGTAGGTTTTACAATAAGGGAATACAAGCAGATATCAGTTGACTCTCTTAATCTCTCTTGCTGGGACTTTGTCTTTCTTTAAGGGTTGTCTTCATTGCAAGACAATCTCCTTTGTTGGGAAAAGAAAGGCTAGAGATTCCTTACAATACTTGCATTGTTCAGTGTATATATATCAACATATATAATGAATCACAGAAAAGCCATGGCTTTGCCTTGTAATGTTGTGAAAACATCCAAGTTTGGAGACTCTTCCACCCATCTGGTAAAGCCGCTCCTGTGCACTGGCCTCTTAGTGAAGAAGTTTCTGTTGATGTCTGGTTTGAATGTCCCAAGCCGCAGTTGGTGGCTGTTGTCCTTGGTTATACCCTCTGAAGAGTTTCTCTCCACAGTTTTTTAACTCTCCTTTGGGCAGTGGCGGGCTGAAATTAGATCTCTCTCTGCCTCATAAGCTACATGAAACAAATCCAGCTCCCTCAACCCTTCCTTCAAGGTTTCCTTTAGGTTCCAGCTGCCACAGTGGCCTGTCGCAGAGCCTGCTCCTACTTCTCAGCAGCCTTCTTGACCTGTGGAGGGGCAACCCGGTCACATTATTCCAGCTGTTGTCTTACCAGCACTGAGTAGAGTGGGATAGTAACTTTGCTTGATCTGCTGGCCATACACGTAAAGTAGCCAGTATGAGATGTACTTTATCTGTGATCAGAGACCATGCTGTTGGCTCATTTTCACCTTGGTGCCAACCTCCAGGTCCTTTTCATCAAGGCAAAATGTCTGTAAAGATGTATGCATCCTTGAGGGTGAGGGGAATGCAATCTTCAAAACCAGCAATAACTGTTTCCTCCTCTCCCCTTTCAAAAAAGAAAAAAAAAAACCCTGTGATGCCTGCTTGTGAGTATGTGGTTGGAAAGAATGATAATGTTGAAATGAGGAAACAACAAAAATCTGTTGTTTCAAGGTAAAGCAGAGTCTTTAAAATCAAGCTATTCCCTAATTCTATAACTATTAGTAAAAATAACATATTTACTCCATAGTATTAAATCACAGGCTTTCCAAGAATATTTCTGCAAAACATTTAAATACAAAGTTAAAATAGTAAGTAGACTGTCATTGCTGCTAATACACTGAGTCCTATATCTGTCTATGTATTGTTACAATAAAAATAAATAGAGCACATAAGTCAAGCACTTTGGTTTTTTGGTATTGGTTATAAGAAAAAGGTTGCTTTTCAACTTCTTTTAAAAACATCCCTCAGTGGGATGCCTGTTATGTATGAATATTTTTGCTGAAAGGAATTTGAAAAAAACCTGTAAACAGAACACAAACCCCCTTTTGATATAAATGAAATTTTATTCAGTATCAACTGTTATTAGCCATTAGATGATAAGTAGGCAGATTGGATAGATGTTTCTTGAAATCCTACATAGTATGCAGAACATGCTTTCATTGTGCTTCCTGGCATTATAAGATAATATGCCTTATTCGGAAATATAATGATCAGTTCTGTTAAATCATGTTCAATCAGCTTATATAATAACACCTATATTTTGTTATTCATTTCAGATTTCAGAGACCTATGCCTTCCTACCGAGAGAAGCGGTGACACGATTTCTAATGAGCTGCTCAGAGTGCCAGAAAAGAATGCATTTAAACCCAGATGGAGCGGATCATAAAGGTAGTTTTAGTGTCAAATAGTGGGATGTAAAGTAATTTTACTCCTAATACCCATTTATATTTTCCTAGCTTAAGTGAGGGTTCATAAAATTTTTGGTAGACTGGAACAGTTCAGTAAGTCAGATCATCTCATTTATTTAAGCTGGAAGGTAGTGAATCTTCTGCTTTCACTTAAGGATGGAATATAATACCATATGCACCCTCACCAGAAAGATAATTTTATCTGGAGGAAGTAATTTATTTTGCTATGGAAATGTTTATATGGGGGCTTAAACATAAGGAATAGATAGGGTGCATGTGCTGTAGTCATTTAGGGAAGAACTCCTCATCACTTTTCAGGGTTTGAACTTGATTTTCGTTTCTCTTCGGGAGACTTCCATCTGTACAGCCTACAAGCTATTGAAGATGCCGAAGTTAGAACTAAATGACATAACTGTCTGACTTTGACTGCAGAGTAGGCTGATGTAGCCTCCACAATTAACATATAATGCATAATAAATATTTTTATTGCAGATAATGGAAAACCTCCAACTTTGGTGACCAGTATGATTGATTACAACATGCCAATTACTATGGCTTATATGAAACACATGAAGCTGCAGCTACTAAATTCACAGCAAGATGAGGTAAAACCTGAAATCTTTTGGTTTTCTGTTCTCCTGTGTTCTTTGGTACTTGTCTTTGCGGTAGCCAGGAAACTGAACTGAAGATGATTGTTGATCCCATCTTTATAATTTTGTTGCTAAAATAGTGAGTCTGAAATCAAACCAAGGCTGTTTGCAAGTAATCAGGTTGAGAGAAAATGTATGTCTTACCACCCTTCCGTGGTTGGGGGTAATATGCTGTACTGCTTCAAATTACCTGAAGGTGCCCTTTTACTGTCTGGACCAGCAGAGAGGGTAATGGTGGTAGCATGCTCACCCAAGACTTAGTGCTGTGCTCAGCAGTGACTTTCATTGCCTACTTCTAGAAAGCAATACCATCAACAGCTGAAATGAACGCCATGGTGTTCTCAAGGTTAGCAGCCAGGATGCAACACATTACAGTGAGATAGATGGAAACCCTGGCAACATCAGCTGAATCTTTAAGGCAAAAAACTTGATAAATAAGAGTAGGGGTTGCTTTTGCAACTTTGAATAAAAAGACAGGAAACAAAAGGAAAAGAAGTAGGCTGAGAAACAAGCTTCTTCAGAGAGAATTGGAGTTGAATTGTATTTATTTCTTCTAAAAAAATATTTTCTCTCTGTGATTTATTCAGAGTTTTTCCAGATCTTAAGAAGTGCTTCATCAATTGGATGGCACATACCAAATTCTTTGTAATAAACTCATTTTGCTAGAAATGTGTTCATTTACCATTTCAGCTGCCAAATAGTTAGAAGCCCAGCTATGTGCCAGCCAAAAAGCAGTCCTACATGCTGTGTCCTTCTGCCTGACTGCAACATATTTTTTAATAAAGAAAACCTTCAAAAACAACCTTAGCAGCTGGATTATGTCAAAGACCCTGACTGACTCCTGACTTCTGTGGAGTCAGCCAGATTTGATTTCATAATAAGTAGATATGGGCTATTGGTGGAGATTTATGAATTATTCAAAACCCCATAGAACAGGGATTTCATCACTCTTCTAGAAATACCAGGGTCCTTGTTTTGCTTTTGCCCTTTTTTTTAATTGTGGAGGGTGTGGGGAGAGATCCCTGACTCAGAGTTCTTCATGCACGAATACAGCCTGGTCATCTTTCCCTCCTATTGAGTCTCCCTTCTGCATGCTGCCCCTTTTTAAGGCTCTGGCAGCAGGGTTTCAAGCAGCAGGAGAGAAGAGCTTTATTCCTGCAGTAGCCTTAGGAGTTAAAGGACTCTTTGTTTTTTCCACTTCTTCCCTTTGAGAATTATTCCACCCACGACAGGGTCAAGGGCTCATGCTGGATCAGGGCTACCTGCCACAGTGCCTCTACAGCCTGAATGTTTAGGTGTAGTTTTTCTGGTCTGATGGCTGAAATTTGCGTTAAATCAGTTTTTCATCTAGATG
This sequence comes from Pandion haliaetus, assembly GCA_013401275.1. Taxonomy (NCBI): domain Eukaryota; kingdom Metazoa; phylum Chordata; class Aves; order Accipitriformes; family Pandionidae; genus Pandion; species Pandion haliaetus. Next base: position 99,053 of record VYZV01025247.1, read on the forward strand.
AACCAGTGGAGATGATATGGTGGAGCAAGAAGCGCCATTGCTTGGTATCTCCCTGCCCAGCTCAGTTTTGCAGCTCTAATGTTACTGTGTATGAAATGTTTGTAGCACTGGATTTATGAAGATAAAAGTAATTTTTGATAGGTTTTAGTAATAATGTCTTTGCCAGGGCAGAGTGGGCACAAAGAAAGTTCTCAAGATAATCTTTATGTCTTTTCTCAAGGCAGAGTTTTGCTAAGAATTTCTTTTTCCTTTAGGCTGTAATTTGTTGCACTGAGAACAAAACGACAATGAAAATGGTGTAGTACAAAGCAGGAAGATTTTTGGTGCATACGTTCAAGCTATTTAATGTACTTGAAAAACATGCTTGGGTTTGTAGGAAGACTCTGTTTCCAAGGTTTCATCAATCATATCTGTATTCTTGTGGAGGGGGTGGAATTGAGACAGGAGTAAACTTGGATCCCACGACTAGCTAGTACAGTGACTGAAAGCCTCCTAATTCTCTCATCCTCAATTCATCATTTTTAAGCTGAGGCCATCGATGAAAGGGAAACAGGCTTCATCTAACAGGAGAACTCATCGCTGTGTGGGAATTTACAGCTTGGCTGCAACCGGTACAAAGACGCCAGTGGCTCCCAGCTCCTCTCCCCATGCCTGTGTGTCCACGCAGATTCAGATGAATGTTTACACAGTTTGGGGAGTGAGGTGGAGATATTCTGCAGAGTGCTGTAGGCAAACACAGGCCTGCCCATGTGTGTTGTTTTATACCTATGCTAGTGCTGGATAGCCAGAGCTCCCTTTCTGGGAGCCCATACAGGTTGCCTAACCCCAGAATTGGAAAATGTAAGCTGCTGCTTCCTGGTTCCTACAGGATTCTATGAGAAATACCACTGTGTCTTAACAGAGGCCTAGCCTTCCAGAAGATCTGGGGGAGTTTGTGTTCTGATCTTGCTCTTTGAACAAGCAGTGTGCATTTTCCCTAAACCTCAGAACCAGCTCAGCATGTGCCTCAGCCCCCTCTCTCTGGGGCAGGAGGCTAGCGGACACCATGGTTCTTGTGTGAGGGCAGGGTTCAGGTATTTGCTGCTGCTGTACCTGGGGTGCTCCCGCCTTATCTGAGCAAGGCAGACAGGTGCCCACTAGAGAAGATCTCACTCTTCCATTTAGTGTTTTACAAAACTTTGAGAACAAAGTATGTTTGTTTCATTATTTGTCATTGTCCTGGTGTGACAGTGCAGAACAGCATTGCCGTGTGTGTTGTCCCACTCTCACTCCTGAATGGCATTTGGCAGTACTTCATCCCAGTTTAACAAGAGTCGTGACTGCAGGGAACTTGCCTTCTGAAAATGAGAGAAATGTCCCTGCAAGCTGGAAACATCACTGAGACCCAAGAGAGGAATTGATTTAAAGGCCAAGCACTCAGAAAGAAGCAAGAAGCTACATTAGTATCTGTAGAAACCAGTTCACAACAAGTATGCAGTAAATCATATTCTAAAGATTGCTGGTTTTCTGAGTCAGTTCTGGTGAGCAACCCAGAAAAATAGTCAGAATCCTGTCAGTTCTGGTTTTTTTCCCTAAAAAAAAAAAACCAACATATATATATTAATTAGAAAAGTATTTTAAACTGATCTTCAGGGGATACAAAATTATTTGCCATATTTTTCTCTATGTTCTTTAAAATGCTTTTCTTCATAACAGGAGTAATTATCTCAGAAAATTTGTTACTGAAAATATATCACCTTAGGTTTGTATGTTGCCTCAGCAGCTTACAGAGCAAGACTTATGGATGCTTAATTTTTTATCCATGAGTGGATGCATGAACTTCAATAGGACTGAAACAAGTGAAGTTAAACATGTATGTGAACATTTGCTGGACTAGGTCCAAAACTGTTTTGCTTTTATAAATGGGAACAAAATATTTGATCAGGACGTTTACTTTTTGCCCTCTGCTATCATCCCTAGTAGATGCTCTATAATTAGACTTGATGGAAAATCATATTAAAGATGTGTAAGGTAGAATAACTTTGAAGTGATTCTCATGTGATTATATAACTTTGGTTTGCCACTGACTGTCATTTGAACGTGCTCAGAACTTTTCTAAGCTTTATCATTTTCATAGATGCTTCTTTAAACACAGTAGCAGTGTAAGGGTGACATCATGTCAAAGGAACTTAGTCATGGATTTTTATTAGGTCAAGTTGCCATTTGGAAATATCTTACTGTGAGTGGTCATCATGGGGTTACCGACCTTGCTTGGGAAAGGTAGAGGATTCAGGCAGGGAATGTGGAGAGCTCTCCTCAACCAAATTTGAATAACAAGGACATGGTACGGGGCCTCTACTTACTAGTGCTCTTTTGCAAAATACTATGGAAACAGTTACAAGTGTGTGGTAATGGAGTATCCTCATAGCTGAACAAATTGCATTTGTCAGATTATCATGTCACGTAAACGCTGTGTTTTTCTTGCTCTTCTTTATGTGCTCTGCTTGTTTGCTTGTATACACAAAGATTTAGCATGATTACACTCCACTCCAGATGTGAGTGAAACAAATGGGAACGAGTGAATGGCACATATAATGTGAACAGTGTATGATGTTTTCTGACATGTCTCTGAAATTTCCTGTTTGCAGGATGAAAGTTCTATAGAAAGTGATGAGTTTGATATGAGTGACTCAACTAGGATGTCAGCTGTGAACTCTGACCTCAGCTCAAATCTGGAAGAGAGAATGCAAAGTCCTCAGAACCTCCAGGGCCAGCAGGATGGTAAGACTCTCGTTTCATACAGAAAATGTGGTATTGCCTTGTCTTTTTCCCGTTCTGTGCCTTCAGTTAGTACCTGCTGTGTCCTTTTCTTCATAGTGTGTTTCATTAGGTAATTTGAAATGTATGTTACCTATGTCTCAGCATGAAGAGGATGAAGTTGGGTTTTTCTGCAGGTTAATTTATTTGTTGCTTAGGCAACAGATGAGTACTTAGGCCACTATATGTTAGGTATTATTATTTTACTATTTTTATATACATAGTGTGACCATACACAAGCATAAAAGGAAATGAAACTCAATCCTTTCTGAGGCAACCCAGAAGGCTGAGAAAGTTGTTTTTACTGGTTGAAATGAGAGACGTGTATGACAGAAGCATGGTTATTTGAGAGCTAGGAATTGGGATGTGATGTTCAGAAGAAAGGGTGAAAAACACAAACTCTGATAGGGAAATAGAGGTAAAAGAAGAGAAAACAGAACGAGCAACATTGTAAATTTGAATATTGATTATTTCTAGGTTAGTTATAACACAAAGCTAATTTGTTGGTGAAAGAGATGGAAGTTTTACTTTGCATAGAAGATGCATAGATGTGTATGTACTTGATTTCAGCTTGTGTTATAGAACAAGTTAGATGGGCCTGGTTTGGAATGAACTTTCTCCTTCGCGATGGAGCTCACAAAGAGCCTGTCCACTACAGACTGTGACAGTGGCTCATGAGTGGCACGTGAATGTGCGACACCCAAAGCGCAGGTCCGTTCTATCGCTATTAGAAACAACACATTGGTATTCCGTGCTTGTTACTCTGTAATTTCCTGATCATGTATGCCAATTCAGAAGTGCTTCTTATATTTCTCCTGAACACTAAATATGTGGGATTTGACGGTTAAGCTGGATTCTTTCCACTTTATGCATTGTGGTCAATTGCTAGCTGGTAAGCTATTTAGATGAGAATGAGTGTGCTGCATAGTGGCTGATAGGATCTCGTGATGGGTAGGACCTTCTGCTGTGTTGCTCTCTGGACATATAAAGGAAAAGGATGTCTATGATAATTTGGTAGGCCAGATTCTAACCACAGCTGCCTTTTGCCTGAGTGTCCTCAAGCTATCACAACATTTGTGCAACTTTTGACTTAATTTCTATCTATGTATGTTCACTAAAGGAGCTGTTCTGATGCACAAGATGTAGGGAAAGCCAGTTCCCTTTCCTGTTGAAGTTTGACTTTTCAGGGCTAATATATTACAATAATACCGCTAAGTTTGAGTTTTCAGGGATACTTTGGAAGGTGCCATTTTTATGTATCTGGCTTTCAGTGCAAAACTGTGCTTTAGAGATTTTTGCTTACCCATATACTCAATGTTTCACATATATAGAATGTTTCTTAATAGTAATTGTGTGCATGTGTATGTCTGAAATAAAAAGTACAGCTCTGTACAGTAACCTAGGAAGAAATGCCTGCTGTGCATGTCTTAATACCTGCCACAACCAGATTGATGTGCCATATCTAATCATATTAGAAAATAAGTACGAATGATACAATGCTGGAAATCTGTCACTTGCTATTTAAAATGTATGGGAAATAAATGCACTGTGGTCTTTGAACTGCAGGTAGTGTGATCTTACAGAATTGCTTTAAATCTCAGCTTTCCTTCTCTTCCTCGCAGATGGTACTTGCTCACCTTCCTGAGGCAATCCTATTTTTTGCTGCATCTTCTGCTAAGGCATCTGCTGATAGAGAGATTTGAAATAGCAGCTCTTCCTGCTTCATGGTTTTCGTGTGCTAGCTGTTGTCAGGTAGCAAACCTGAGTGTGGCTAGTTATAGCAACGCTGCTTTTTCAGATATGGGAGAAGAGGCTGAAGGAGGAACGGAAAGACATTAGAGAAGGGGAGGGAAAGAAGAATGATAGGAGAGGGCAGGAAGAAGAAGATTGGAAGAAAATAATGAACACAGGGATAGAGGGTTGGAAGCAGGAACAGGAAGAAGACAAAAGGGAACTTAAATGAACTTAGCAGTGCAATCCCTTTTGCCGTCACAGCCTTCACCGTAAAATTTTACAAATTTAATACTTAATTACAGCACATGCACACCAAAACCATCACCAAAGCATGAATTTGTGTGTCTAAAGTGATTCCTGCCCCCTTCCCTCAAACATTCTGTATGTCCATGAGAGTTTATGTCAGCCACCACATTCAGTCTATAGATAAAGACACTTGACATTTGGGTCATCTGAAATGTCTTTGCTGCATTCTGGCACGTGAAAACTTGCTGCTGCATAAGGTTGCCTGTGCACACACAGTTGGGAATGGTGTCTGTGGTGGAATGGGACAGCACAGGTGTCCTGCTGCCCCAAGCATGCCCTCATTGGGAGAATGATTTGCTAATGGGAATCATTAGGAAAACTGCTGCCTGGGGTGGATTAGTGACAGCTCCAGTGTACCTAAAGGTGATTTGTTCTATCGCTTTGCTTACCTGGCTTTACATGTGAGGTGGCATGAGAATATTTTGGGACATCTATTGTTTTTTCTCCATGGGTTTCAACTGATTTGGTACTAGGATATCAACAGAGTCTGTATACCCTAGAGGAATGTAATAGTGAGCTGGGCCATGCTACTGGGGGAAAGATGGAGGCTCCTCTTCCAGTTCAGTTTATCAGAGCATACTGGGATGCTGACACTATATACATAAAAGGAATAAGATGCTTTCATACCCTCTTCCCTTGGGGCTATACCTGCATCGTATTTAAGTAGTCATTTGGCTTTGGGACTCCGTTGCAGAGCTCATACTAGAAAATTTGACCTGAGGTGTCTTAATATCTTCCAATCTAGTACGCTGTGTTCTGTTTCTCATGGTTAGGTTGTTTGAACCTAAAAGGCATAAAGGCAAATATGAAAGCAACCCACAGTACCAGCTGAAAGCAATAGACTTCTTCACCCAGAAACATCATGGTAGGTAGGGAAAATGCTGAGAAGGAAGGCACAGTGAGGGAAGGTGTGTGTTTTCTCACAGTAGATGGGTACTGGTACTGTACAAAAGTCCTGGTCTCTGCAAACATACAGAGGCTTCATAAGATTCCTTGTATAAAGCATATTAGGTTGAAAGGGAACAGGGAATTGAGGAAGGAATGAAAAGTGGGAAGAGTTGGTGAATTGTAACCATAGTACTGAAGTTGCCACAATAGTATGAAGGACAGTTCCCACTTTAAATTAGCCTTTGTAAGCTTTTAAATAGCAGGGCCTTGACTCACACCTGCTGGTGAATGGCTGAAAATAGCATCCTGAGCACCTGCAGGGCTGCTGCAACAATGGGGGAGGAGTTGGAAAAGAGCTGCTGCTCTTCCCTGGGGAGTTAGAAAAGGAAAGCAGCTCTAATTTGCAATTGGTTCATTCCCCAGCTGGGAATGGGGTAGGGCTATCTGGTTACCAGTGCCTCAGAGCTGCTTTCCCTAGCAGCCAGCTGGATAATAGGGCTGAAAATTGCTGGTATGTTCCTTTCTCTTTTGTACCCTCTCCCCTTGCTTGCTCCTATTTCCTTGCTTCCCTATAATGCTATGCTCCCTTGTCCTAAGCTGGTTCTTTGGAGCAAGCCCTGCATACCACTCACCTGCGGGCTGTCTATAATTCTCCTTTCTCCTAATAACGCTCTAGGGACTCTGATGTTCCTGGATCAAACCTTTTTGCCTCAGACCACAGACAGCAGGCAAGGTTTGCACACTGAGCTGGAAATAAAGGAGCTTGTCTTTTTTTAAATTTTAATTAGTGCTTCAACCTGTACAAAAATGATTTTTGTAGTGAAAACTGACCTCTAGATAGGTCTGTCAGAGGGGCAACAAGAGCTGCTACCTTGAGGGAAAATGGGACTCTTGTTGCCCTTGCCTGTTAGCTGGAGCCCTGTGCAGAACAGCTGAGTGTGTTTGCTCCCTTACTGTGGTGGCTCATTAGTTACCAAGAGTCGTGGTTTAACCCCAGCCAGCAACTAAGCAGCAAGCAGCTGCTCACTCACTTCCCCCCTACCCAGTGGGATGGGGGAGAGAATCAGGAAAAAAAAGGTAAAACTCATGGGTTGAGATAAGAACAGTTAACAGGACAAAAAGGAAGAAAACAGTAATGATAATAATAACAATAATAAAATTACAATAATAATAAAAGAATTGGAATATACAAAACAAGTGATGCACAATGCAATTGCTCAGCACTCGCCAACCAATGCCCAGTTAGTTCCTGAGCAGCGAACGCTCCCAGGCCAACTCCCCCAGTTTATATACTGGGCATGATGTCACATGTGTGGAATACCCCTTTGACCACTTTGGGTCAGCTGCCCTGGCTGTGTCCCTTCCCAACTTCTTGTGCCCCTCCAGCCTTCTTGCTGGCTGGGCATCAGAAGCTGAAAAATCCTTGACTTTAGACTAAACGCTACTTAGCAACAACTGAAAACATCAGTGTGTTATCAACATTCTTCTCATACTGAATCCAAAACATAGCACTATACCAGCTACTAGAAAGAAAATTAACTCTATCCAAGCTGAATCCAGGACACCAAGACATGAGAGAGGTGTAGGGGGATGCTCTGATTAGAGGAAATTAAGAACATGCACAACTCTAGAAGTAACAAGAGTTAGGTATAAATTTTATGTTTAATTTTTTTTTTCATTATGTGAGCTATCAAATAAAAATTGGATGAGATTATTTGACTGTAACTCAGTGCAAGATGCAGAATTAATTTATTTTCAGTATTTCTCACTGTACTGAGGTACACCAAAACATCAGTGCTTTGTGTGGATTTGGCTGGAGGGACTATGTTCTCTTCCACCTAGGTTTTAGAAAATGATAGTTACATGTTTATATGTATTTAAATAGAACTTCCCCTCACAAGCACTGTATGGAGACTGTGCTTATAGCAGCTAGCTATGACAAAATATGTCACCATTCAGCCTTTGATGGGTGTTGTGCTATCATCTTAGATGTGGAGATTACTGATAAACTTTTCCTGGTTGTATTTTTTTCAGTTTATAGAAAATTGAGCAATAGTACTGTAATTCAATGAAGGACTATGCCTTGAAGTAGTTTGTGGTCATTTGGATGGTGCCAGTTCTCTTTCCCCAATATGTTAAAGTTGCCAGGCTTCCCACAAGATAGATGTAGGAGATGTGGTTGTTCATATTGACTATTTCCTTCACTCATTTGGTATTTGTGGTAGATACAAGTATTGGAGTCAGTCATCTAAATACCTGTTTTCTGCATTGAAGCTATAATCTTTACTCAACAGCTTCACCTGAAACAAGTAACATCAGCTGATTAAGTTGTCAAAACTGTGTGTCTGTGCAAGGGAGCAGAGCTTGCTGTATCCGTGCTTGCTGTTGGTTTGTTCACTCTTGAACTGAGTCCAAGCCATTGGTGAAATGGCAGACCATTTAAAATTACATTTGAGCTGGGGCCAGGAGAGCTGACTGAATTTTGTGTTATATTCAGACCTCCTAGTCTTTGTTGAGCCAGTGAAACTTGAAACATTTTGGGCAATAATCTTACTTCTTATGATTAAGGATGAAACAATAAATACCAGTCTTCTGAAAGAGATCTAAGATACCTGTCTGTCTCATGGCAGTGGAAAAGAAGAGAGGAGTACAGTAACATCCAGGTAACGCTAGCAGTACAGCACCTTATGCATAGTCTTTTGTGATCTTGCTGTAATTTCCCTGAAGGGAAAAGCCCACCGGTACGAACAGGTTTTATCTTTCCCCTATTTTGGGAGATGGAGCAGAGGCAGCACAGGCTGAATGAGAGCAACGACCACATCCCAATGACAAGGGCAGAGGCAAGCTGGCAAGAGAGAATGAGGAAGGTCTCTGCTTTGGCTGCCCAGCAATCTGTTCTGAGGATAAGCAAAGGTCTCCTGTCTCTGCAGCTGTCGATCTGCCACGGTTTGCAAGCACCAGCTTCATTACTGAATAAAGCAAAAGACAACACAGTCACACGTGCATGTTTCTGAGTAAGTCTGTGGGCTACACTGAAGTGTTATCTTACACATGTCAAAATCACAAAGGTTTCTTTAGACAGGGATTAGTTATAATATATTGCTCTAGCTGAGAAAATTATATCTGAGAATATGGCATATAGTACTAGTATTATTTTGCTTCAGTGGAGCTACACCTGGGGTGATTTGGCCCATCAGATTTGCTTTGATGTAATATTATTTGCATAAACCAATACATTTAAGAAAGAAGAAAATGGTGAAACAAGGACAGAAAGCTAGAGTTGTGGAAATCTTGTTTCAGTGGCATTTTAATGGCTTCTTTAGAGATTATACCTTATCAATGCAAAAGGCACTAGGAGTGACTAATGCCACTTGAGCAGTGTTAACGATGTCAGTGATAATGCATTGTATTGAGCCTGGCCAAGAGCTTGAAATGTTGGTGCAGCTGCGCTAGGAACTTTCAGTCCTTAGCATCATGAGGGACAGCTGGGTGGGATTTTCAGCAAATCAAGTATTTTAACATACTGGCTGCTGATGAGGCAGCTGGTATGTGCATTGTCATCAGAATACTGAGCTGATATACGAGGCATTTCTATTGTACAATGGATGAAAATCTTCCTTTGACTTTCTATACAACTCAAATTTAGGAAGAATTAAGCATCAGTGTCTCTCCATGGAGAGCACTCCTTCCTTCCTCCAGATTAATGGAAGGAACTTCTAGAACTTCACTAACTCGGTGGACCTGCCTAATCAGACAAGGGTATCAAAGCAGGATGTGGACATGAGCACCCCTCTCACTGAAGTGTAGCAACTGGAGTACTTTTACAACTGACTCTTTTAATATGTAGAGTTACTGTATTTTCATTTGCTAGTTGCAAGCATCTTGTAAGTTGGCTGTACTGAATGTCTCCCCTCTGCTCCATTTTACTTCTGCGTGTCTTCTCTCATCTTTTAATAACTTGTGTTCTTCTTTTTTTTTTTTTTTTGTCNCACGTCTTTGTTTGTTTTTTTATCTTATACTGTAATTTGCTTTAGAGACTAAAATATTATTAAACATGAATTATGCATTGAGCAGACTCTCTGCTAGAGTCTGACTGGTCTGTTGCAACCAGGGAACAATCCCATTTCCTGCATCACCCTCCCAGCTGCACAACTGTCACTTTCTATTACACTTGCCATGAACAATTGAGTGTGGCTTGTAATGACAATAATTGCCTCAAAATTGTTTGTCATGTTTGCCTTGTTAGCAACAAACTACTAACTGTTGGTTACAATCAAGTTCTCAGCTATTACTCCATAATTACATCAGGGAATACTTGCAGCCAATAATAGCTGAGAAATCAGATTTATCTTTTTACAAGTAATGCTAAAATGCTTGTAGACCATGGACTATTCACAGCCCTTCTTTTTTACATCAGTAATCTAGTGGTAAGTGAAGCTTACCCCTGTGTAAAAGGCTAGCTACAGACCTGTATTCTTTTGCACCTTCAAAACAGGTCTGCGGGTTGCATCAGTGTTGTACAGGTGGATTATTATACTATTAGTGGATATTTCACTTTGGCAATAATACTAACCAACCAAGCTATCTCTTCCTTGCACACATACTGAAGGCAGCCAATTAGCTTTTGATTTCAGTATGCAAGCACTTGTAACTAAGCTTAGTAGGATTTCTGAAAGCATTGGTTTGGTTTTGGTTGATTTTCTTTGCTCTTTTTCCTTGTCTTAGCATCTTTCAGGCTTTTCCCTCCCATTTCTCTGTAACATCAAAATTAAGGAGGGGCATTCTGGTGTAGGGATTTAGTTTTGCTTTCCAGTACAGACGCCTTACCCAGTTTATCCTTTTGTATGTACCAGTTGACTTTAGCAGGACCTATGTGTACAGATTGCTTGATTTAATTTGATCTACTTCCTTACTGTACAGGTGGAGGTTTTTTTCCTGACTACTGTCAAATTGTATGCTAGGTATTGACTCCACTTTTTTTTTTTTTTGCTATTATGTTCGATACTGAATAATATAATAGAGCATTTTTATTTCAGTAAAAGGCATGTAAAACAATGTGCTTTAAAGAAAATTAAATTTAGCCATTAGTTCTTCACTGTGTTATATTTTAATTAAGGAAGCTATTAATTATATTTTTTTTCTGAACATGAAATTCCCTGGAGACACTGGGCTGTCTTGTGAAAGTTTTTTGGTTTTTTTTAAATGGAAATTTCTTTAAAGTGTTTCTTGTTTGATAAAATATTTGTAATACTGAATGTTTAAAATTAAGAGTAATTTTTTAACCAAATGCAAATACTTTGATTACAAAAAGAGAGTAGTACTTTTTCAGCACTCTAGAATTTTGTAATATTTAACACCTAGGAAGTGGTTCTGAGATCTGTGAAGCGGTGTTTTCAAATAGATGATTTAATGTTGCCAAATAGTAACCAGATTTGTTATTCTGAGGCAGAGGGATGTGCTAACTCTGGCACTTCCTAATAACAGGATGGAAGAAATTATGTCATCGTTCTGAAAGGTTCAGGATAGGATGAACTTCAGTAGTGTCCTCCAAGTATTCATGAATGCTGATAGCCTGGTTATTGTGAGAAAGATGGAAGTGATGGTTTGCATGTTGACTGGAGGTAGTAAAATACAATTACATTTAGCATCAACAAAGAGTAAAATACAGCCAGGCTCATTTGCAAGTTTATTTAGCACTTGGTGACTGGTTAACAGCTTGCTGGGAGACATGTGAGGCTCAAGCAGTCTCTCCACTGCTGCCTGCCAGGTGCGCACTGACCAGTGCTGGTTGCTGAAGGAGCACCCTTCCAGACAGACAGACTTTAGTAGCTACTCAGACCCACTCTGGGAAAAGAGTTGGAGGAGCACACCCTATTTAGTTGCCTTTGTGGGCTGTACTGTGTGTGATGCTGAGAAATCAATCCAGAGCCTCAATTGTAAGGGTTGGCATTACCATTAGCATAAATTCAGATAAAAGCTAACATAAAGGAAGAATCTAAATTTATATAATACACAATTTTCTGACTTAGGTGCACAGAAATGAAGAGAAATTGATGCCTTAGGTCAGCTCCAAGCTTTTCTCCATTTTCATCAGGTAACAACTCATTGGTGTGCTAGTCTTGCAGCTGGAACATGGTTTTCCAGCAGAAATATTGCCCTGAGAACAGTTCCTACTGCAGAAGTTCCTGGTTGTGGGGATAGTTGCATATTTATGTCTTAAGTCCTTCCTCAGTGCCTCAGTTTCATTTCAGAGTTTTTACAAGCCTGCTTTCTTGTGAAATTAATCAAGGAGTCAGCTCAATGCCTCTCCGAGAGAGCTAGTGACTGCTTCTACTAAAATTCTAGCAGTCCTGATGTCCATGGGCTTTACTGGGTAGACTTCTTCCCTAAGAAGGTAGACTGACCCTTGTTAATAACCGTTCCAGATCCATGCTATAAACAAACTGTTAAACTTGTGTAAAAGGAATAATTACTTCTGACGGGAAGGTGGAGTTCAAACCTCTGTGTTTAGCTTTTCATACTCTGAAATTTGGATTTCACATAAGCATAGACATTGGCATGGAGATTTAAATGAGATCATAAACCAGAATAAAGCATGCAGTTCACTAGCAGCTTTTAAATAAGGCAACAGTAATAGGTACTTTGGGGCAATAATTGATTAGAAAATTTGGTTTTGTGCTTTGAGAAACACTGTGATAAAATCATGATATCAACATACTAGTCGAAATTCTTAGGAGTGACAATTGCTATTACTGCTTTAATGGGAAAAAAAATTAGGAATTAGACAGGGAATAGATTTGGTTTTTTTCTCTGCAAAGAAAACAAAATAGATGACATTTCAGTTACACAAAGTTACTGTTCCAAGAAGAACCAAAATATGAAGTGTACTAAAATTGTAATGACTTAATTGGCAGACATGCAGTGGGTTTGTTATGTCAAACTGTTTAAGCATCTCTTGGATGGTTATTCTGAAGGGACCTGATGCTGCAGCCTGTCAAAGAAAGGAGGAAGAGACAGAACTACAAGACTTGAGAACTTTTAATGTAAATTACGTGCAATGGGAGAAATAGGTCTTCTGCAAGAGGAGGTGGTACAAATAATGAGAGCAGCCAGGTGGTCTAGAGAGGCAGAAAGTAAATGGAAGCAACCAGTGCAGTCAAATCTCTTTTAAGAGGACTCCTTAATGTGTATGAAGAATCGATAAATAATCTTTGAATAGTTTACGGGTCTGTATACATCCTCTTTACCAAAGACAGCTATGATTTCTATCTGTCTAAAAGCAATTGGTAACTTTTAAAAAATATCCCTCTTAGTTAACTGTCGAAGGACTGTATTTTTATGAAAAGTTTCAAAGAACTGTGAGATTTCGTGACTTGGCTTTTGGAAATCATATTCATCACGATCATGTCCAAAATATATGGGTGCAATTAAAACCTTACTAAAATCAATTATAAGAATTTCTACAAACCAGTGGCGACAAGGTTTCATCCTTCATGTTTTTGTAATAGGTTCTGGCCAGTTCAACTTATCCTGAAGTAATTAATGTGGGTGCTGAAATTGCTACTGGTTCTTCAATTAAACTATCAGTGCACTTTATGCAGAGATGATAAGCTTTAATACAGTGAGTTAGCCAAGCTCTGTCTGTGTTCCTGTATCTTCCTTTCTGCTACATTTTTGTGATTCTGTACTAGTTATGTGTGCTCTCTAAGAACTGTGCCTCTGACTCCTGGATCAGTCTATAATCCCTGGTTATTCCTGTTCATCTGTAGTCACAGACTTGCAGTTGCACATATTGTTGTATCTCCTGGAAATATGTCCTATTTTAATTAAAAAATGGTTGTCGTAAAGCCTGTTAGAAAGGACAAATATTTTTCTGTTCTCTGAATCAGCTACTCAGCAGCATGCTTCCATTCAGTCCCTGAAAAAAAAGGGCCTGAAATGATTGCTTACTCATGGAGGTGGGGAAATGGTGATGACAGCATTAAAAGGCCTGTGGTATGGGTGGATTTTGAAGAGTAAGATGACAGCTCAGACAAGTTCTCCACAGTGACTTAAGAAAGAGGGTTCCATGGCAATCCTTGAAATGAATTCTGTCTGTTCGCATTGTAAAATGCTGATTTCAATAGAAGCTTACTTAAATCAGCTTTGCAAAGAAGAGGGTAGACATGGTAAAATGATTATTTTTTTCTCAGCAACGATTCTTCACCACCTGAGAAATTGTGTGCACTCCTAGCCTTCTAGCCTTTTACGGGCAGCTCCAGCACTGCATAGCCATGCAGAACAGGTTCCTTTCAGAAGAGCTTCTACTGTATGGATAACTGACTTGGATGGGTAGTGGTAGCCTATCAGTCTTTTTTCTGTTTCCTGGACCCCTTCCAGTGTACTGCCTGGTTTTGAGTAGTCCAGTTCGTAGTCTGTGGGACAGTTCTGTTCTATCTATGGCTTTTTTTCCAGCATGGCTTTGATGCCTTCTAGGGCATCTGCTGTTTTTGTAGATGCTGGGTATGAGCCTCTGTGAGTAGAAGAGGATGCTCCTATGTGGCTTCAGTGGGCAGGACAACTGGGTTGTCCCAAATCAGGCACATGGCCCACCAAACTAGCATACTGTAATAGAAAAAAAGCCCATTGCTTCTTACGTGAAGTTTTGCAAGAACCTTGTGTAACAGGTGAGCTGGCTAACACCTGAACAGGCTGGCTAGTAAGACCCCAAACCTAACTGACTGTCAAGTACATATGTATGATGGAGAGAGCAGGTGTTACCAGTACCAATATCTGGGTTTTTTCTTTGTATACAGATAGAAGGGAAATAACTGTTTGGTTTTTAAACTGTTCCTGCCCTGCAGAGTAAATTTCTCTGAGTAATAATGAGTTTCTTTAAAGATATTCCTGTCTTGTGGGTCAGGAAGAAATCTAGTCTCCCATGCTGTCTGACTACCTCTTAGGAATACTGCAATTATCTACACTTTCAACGTGAATGAAGAAATTAGGAGAAAACCACTCTCCTGACTCCACTATTTCTGCTGAGAGTGGAAAGTGTCCCCCTTCAGCACCCTTCAAGGCAGGAAAACTTTACTTACTCTGCTTTCCTATGTGAGTGTGTGGTGGATGCCTTACCATGTGTTTCTCCCTGGCTGTACATGCAGATGTGAACAGAAATCAGTTCTGAGGAAAGATCCAGAGAGTAAAGGGTTAGGAAGGCTGCTTAGGGATTAGCAGAAATGGAGTTTGCCAACTTGACAAGGTTATTTTCCAGCAGCATTTATTAAAAGTAAAGTTAGAACTGAGCTGTATGTTGGCCCTCTTGTATATTTCATTACACAATACAGAACAAGCACAAAGCTAATTCAAGTGTTCACAGGAGTATTATTAATAAGAATAGATTTTCTGTTTGTATGTTTCATAACCATATTTATAAATCTATATTTCTCTTATCACATATATCTCTTTCTATAGTTATCTAAGTAAACTGAAAACTCCTCACTGAAGGGAGGTGGAGCTTTGTGTCATGGGAATCTGTTATTAAGCAGATGATACATTTTCCTGTGCTCTAATTAAAGACCATCTTGGAGAGTTCAGAAATACCATGGGCCTGAATTTCTGGAAGAGGCCATTCTGTGAAGGCTAAATCCAACCAGAGCAGTATAGAATCATAGAATGGTTTGGGTTGGAAGGGACCTTTAAAGGTCACCATGTAGTCCCACGCTCCTGCAATGACCAGGGACATCTTCAACCAGATCAGGTTGCTCAAAGCCCCATCCAACCTGACTGTGAATGTTTCCAGGGATGGGACATCTACCACCTCTCTGGAACAGGTTTCCCAGTGTTTCACCACCCTCGTAAAAAATTTCTTCCTTATACCTAGTCTCAATCTACCCTCCTTTAGTTTAAAACCATTACCCCTTGTCGTATCACAACAGGCCCTATTAAAATGTCTGTCCCCTTCTTTCATATAAGCCCCCTTTAAGTACTGAAAGGCTGCAAAAGATCTTCCTGGAGCCATCTCTTCTCCAGGCTGAACATCCCCAACTCTCTCAGCTTTTATTCATAGGAGACCTGTTCCATCCCTCTGGTCATTTTTGTGGCCCTCCTCTGGACACGCTCCAACAGGTCCATGTCTTTCCTCTGTACTGAGGACTCCAGAGATGGATGCAGTACTCCAGGTGGGGTCTCAGCAGCGTGGAGTAGAGGGGCAGAATTGCCTCCCTTGACCTGCTGGCCATGCTTCTTTTGATGCAGCTCAGGATATAGTTGGCTTTCTCAGCTGCAAGGGCACATTGGTGGCTCATGTCCAGCTTTTCATC
>VYZV01025248.1:2016-13629 GCA_013401275.1 Pandion haliaetus
CCAACTGGATTTAACTCCATTCGCCACAGCCCTCTGGGCTCATCCATCCAGCCAGTTTTTTATCCATTGAAGAGTACACTTGTCTAAGCCATGTACCGCCAGCCTCTCGAGGAGTATGCTGTGAGAGACAGCGTCAAAGGCCTTACTGAAGTCCAGGTAGACAACATCCACAGCCTTCCCCTCATCCACTAGGCGGGTCACCTGGTCATAGAAGGAGATCAGGTTGGTTAAGCAGGACCTGCCTTTCATGAACCCATGCTGGCTGGGCCTGATCCCCTGGTTGTCCTGCACCTGCCCTGTGAGCACACTCAAGATGAGCCGTTCCATAATGTTCCCTGGTACTGAGGTCAGGCTGACAGGCCTGCAGTTCCCTGGATCCTCCCTCCGACCCTTCTTGTAAATGGGTGTCACATTGGCAAGCCTCCAGTCGTCTGGGCCCTCTCCCGTTGACCAGGATAGGTCTACTTTTCACCGTGAAAATCTAGGATAACTCCTGAGCTTTTTAAAATGGAAGCTTTGTAACTGACATTTGTCGCATAAAGTCAACATTGGTTGCAGAGCCAAACCCCAGTATCACATAACACTAGAAGCAAAGCTACATACACTGCTCTCCTAAATGCTTTTGGATAAGACACAGAAATTGGTGACTTTGTGTCTGAGGCTACAGACAAACACACAAAGGCTGACCAAGAGGCACACAGTATGTTGATATGAGACCCTGAAGCATCAACTAGTTATGACACCTAGAACAGAAGATTCTCCTTAACCCCAGCTGCCAGCTTGCCCCTATGAAAGTGAAATTCAGTTTTTCTTCTCACACATTTGTTTGCACACACTGAAACAAACTGAGATGCAATTTTGTTGCTCATGGGCCATATACGAAATCCATATTCGTCATGTGTTGGCAGTTCATTGCTGTGCAATTATTGCTCACCTGAATTTGTCTGCAGATCACTACAGTTGGTGATGCTGACGAACTGAGCGATTTTTTTTCTCTATCAACTGTGGTGTAGGTCCACATTAGCTTTCAGCAACTGATGAGATTTAGCGTGTGACAAAGGCTGCTTAGAGCAACATACAGTGAAAAGCGTGTTAATTAGATGGCTTTCTTTAGCCTCCTTCTGCAACCTTTGTACTAAAATCAAGTCAGCTACCTGAATGTTAGGCCCATGTAGACAGCTCAATGTGTCTCCAGACATGCTGTGGAGGTGTACAGAGCTATTTTAAAAATCTGTAATTTTGTAATTTTCCTAAATTACAGGGGAAAAGTTGAGATCATTACTAAAGCACTTAAAAACTCTAAAGGTTAAATATCTGAAAAAAAATTATCAGTGCTCTTTCAAAGCCTATGATTTAAAGAGAAAATGATATCCTTTCAACAAACACAATTAAGCAAAATGTACAGAACTATGCAACTCTTCTATTCATCTTTGCACCTGATTTCGATTTCAGTATTACTGTAAGATATTTTTTCTTTTAATGAATAATGTCTTTTAACAGATCAAGAATAATGTCTTTTATTAATGTTTCATAACTTTATGAAATTACAGAATTGCTCATATAGAACATAAGTTTTATTTCTCTATTTCAAACCCAAATGCAAATATATTTCAACCATTATTTTGTCACTTCTTGTAATAGCCACTGCATCTCCTCTCATAGAGAGTTGGAACATCCTTCCAACCAACTCAGTGCCTGTGGTAGAAAAAGATGTCATTTGCAACAGGTTCAGGAGAGGCTGCAGAACTGTGCTTCCTGCAGGATACATGCCTTAGCACACATACACGCACATGAGAAATTAAGAGTGACAAAAGGTCTTTCCTGATAATGCCCTTCCATTGAACACATACACTGTAACTGGAGCCAGCTACAAAGACTAATCTTATCTTTGCCACTGTATTGTAACCGCAAATGAAGCATCCTGCTGAACCTATCAAACATATTAAGATACAGATTTTACATTCTTTCTTAGAGAAGACCACAGTCTGACCTCCCACTTAGCACAGGTCATATAACCTTTCACATAAATTAACTCCACCCTTCCTGGTAGCAAGGAAGCTGTACAGCAAGAAGCTCCAGGACCACCCTGAAAGCCAGAGGTCATAGTCACTATGGTCTACAGGGAGGCAAGAATGTTGTTAAGTATGTGTTACTGCCACAAGCTCAGCTATTACAGGTAGGGGACTGAAATGGCTCATAAGACAAGTTTTCCCCAATCGCTACAGGCTGAAGAGTATTAGCTTCACTGATTTTGCATTATGTAAAATAAAATGATGGCCGCTGCAAAGTATAAATTTAAAATAAGTGCAAAGTTTCTCTTACTAAACATAATGTTTAAACAAGGAATTGTCTCGCTATCTAACTTAAAATACCTGGAGAACTTGCAATTAATTTTTTTTAACTTGGAGGTACAAATACCATCAAGTTAATAGTAGTTATATTTTCAAAGTTGATTGCAGGATCTCACAAGAATCAGTACCACAGATTGTGGTTAATCATCTTATTAATACAGAGTCATACAGGAACTGGGGACCAGGAAAGCACTCAAAATTTTGTCTCAAAATATTTTCAAAGTTCTGTATTTTTAGCATCCTGCAAAAAATAATTTAACAGTGCAGCATAAGGGTAGCTTCATGGTCTGAAGCCTGTGGATACTGACGACATTAGAAAGTCCAAGAAAATACATTTGACTCTAGAAAGAATTTGGAGTACAGTCTAAAAATAAAAGTTTATGTTCCTCTCCTTGCTTGGCAATTTTTGAATTAAACACATTTTTATGCAGTATACTGCTGTCACATCAAACAGAATTAGTTTATAACAAGATGAGAGCGCAGCAAAATGGCTGGAACATCACACCATATCAAATGTCTGAGGAAATATGCTTTTTTTTTCCTGTGGCTATACAGTTATCTAACATTAAAAGAAAAAAATAATCACAGTTAATGCTTCTATACTCTTTATCTATTAGAATATTCAATAACAGAGAATGCATTAGTTTACAAAAGGTTAAGATGATGATAAGGCAGAGAGGGAAAAAAAAAATCACATTTAACACAAGAAAGAGAAGTTGCCTCTGGGGAACATACTAGAGTATAGGACAGGCAGAAAAATTCACAGATACCAAATTCAAATATGCATCAAAAAGTAGCTTGAGTACTGTTCAAGGTGCAGCTCTCCGCAGACACTGGAGTTGGAGTTACATAAAATTTAATGGAAGGTATTCTGTAAGCAAAACATACTTTGAAACCATTCAAATTGAATGTCAATTGTTTGATTTCACAACTGTTTGATTTCATACCTAGAAATGGAGACAGGCAATCTGAAAAAGTTTCAACCTAACTTTTAGGTTAGCACTTATCACAGTAACTACTACAGTGCAACACACAGAGCCCCAATTTAATAACATGTAGTCCCACATGTTATTTGAGAGGACTACCTACGCGCTCAAAGTCGAGACATTCAAGAGATATTGAATATCGTGTAAATTGTGTTCATTAACATCAAACTTTCCTATAACAAGTGTGTGTGCAATGCTTTGTAATATCACAGCATAAAATTGTAACTATTTATAACCACAGCCAAATAACAGTTATGAAATACCAAGATGACCCTGATTAATTTAAAATTCAGTTAGATCATCTGAAAGAAGACATAGCAGACCGTGTTTAATGGATGTTATTAATATCACAACTTCTTGATTTACATTTGAAGTTTACAGCTTTTATTTCAGGTTTGCAAAAAGATCTTACATGCTTAGAAGCTTGTCTAACATTTCTAATTATGCTAGCTAATAAAAGATATTTGCTCTATCACTGCAAAACTTGCCTCACTCTTAGAGAATTGCCTTTAGAATTATATTATTATGTATAATAGGTAATTATTGGCCTTTTTAAAATTACTACTTCCATTTTAGGATTTGGAAACCATTTCTATATATCTGATTGGAAAAAATTGGGGGAAGCTTTAATTTTTAAGGAAGTGAAAACAGGTGAATATAATAGTACAAACAACTGGCACTAGTGAGATTGCAAAATTTACACTTTGTAATTAGCTCATTTCACTCAACGTGAAGGCATATACCTACTGGAGTTTATTTTTGCAATTTTTCCTACTTTTGTTAAACACAGACTTAGAAATAAGCAATGCAATGACATTTGTTTAACATAATACTGTCCCTGTAGCTCAGACCCGCAAAGAAGAATCATTCTGAGCCTATCCAGAGAAGCACGTAATGCACTCCCAGCAAAGAACCCAGCAATTTAATTGGCATACATGCAGCGATGGATCATGTCACAAGGTCTGGATTCTTGCGGTAAAAGGGAAAATTACTTACGCCACCTTCAAGATTTTCCAAATTTATCAGCATTTGCATAAGTCAACATGAATACCATCCAGTTTGGCTGAAGCAGTATTCAGATGAGTGAAACTTGACTAAAAAGCCCATTCTAACCACCCAGCACAGTGTGTGGACCTAGGGACCAAAATCAAAAGGTGCGAGAATGATGCTGGCTTGGGAAAACGTTGATTAAACAGCAGACTAACATCTAATGAACAAATATATCAAGGTATTAATACACAACAGATGGATCAACCATATCAGGACTTCAGAAATAATAAATACTTCAATCCTTGAGATTTGCCTGCCTAAAGTCTATTTGGTTTTGTTTGGGGGTTTTTCTGAATACTAATCCCCAGCCACAATGTCCAGTAAAGAACTCTTCTTTATATACTTCTAGCCATCACAGCCGACGTGCTCTTATCCTGACAGGTATCCCTAATACGGGGCCATGCTGAAGAAGCCACAATGAGACCAGTTGCTAACAGGACTCTAAACCATTTCTCACTGTCCACTCTTTTCTTCATCCCATCATATAGGCAAATCGTTACATCAAACTGTCTGCCAAAATCTGCCTTTCTATCACAACTTGCTAAGACAACAAAAATGGGTCCAAAATTTTACCCAGTGCTATGACAAAACTTTATAGCACTCTTCTGGATTTGTATTGCTTAGGTCCCCATCTAGCTCTTGCTGACATCACCCATAAAAAAATTAGTTACCTCGGTTGAAGATAATGGGGCTGAACACCTTAAAGTTAAGTATCTTTTGTCAGAAATACTCTTACAATACCTTATGTAAAACATTATTATTATTTTTTTAATACATATACACACACACACACACAAAATTTACTTCGCTTTTGAGGATCACTTAAAAAAACCTCTTGCTCTTCTAGAGGTTATATCATATTGTTTATAGTTAGATATGTAAAGAATGGTAATTAATATGAAATTAGCATAAGTAGAAAGACCACGTCCCAGTGCCTCCTTTTTCTGTGCAATCTTGTTTCCCGTCACAAATAATAGATTAGTGTAAAATAAAGAAAATAGGAGGAACAGGAACAGAACTTCTAAATAAATCACCAGGGCTGATAATCTGTTTGAAAGAAACATATCCCTAAACAGAGAAAAAGAGTGAAAATGTATAAAGGCTCTTTCCAAGTACACTTCAACAAAAAGCCTGATGATAAATTAATTCTAAAGACAGCAATGTTCAGCTGACAATCATTGCTAAGCATCAGCGTACAAAGCAATGACAAACCATGATTTACAAAACCTGAAAATTATTTTCTAATAATTATATTTATAGATGCCTCCTTTCACTTCATGAGCCGCACAGAACACTTCATATGTAGGACAGTAAGTGTCTTCCAAATAAAACGGCAAGGTCACCTTCCTTTTTTTTTTTTTTTTTTTTAATCCCTGGAAGGTTTTTGTAATTATTTTTAATGACACAGTCCCAGCTAGGCTTCCAAGAACTTAGCTACAGACCCTCCTGCTTTTCCTGTCCTCTCACCCACAGAAGCAGCAGCCTGCCTTTTCAACAGCCTTAAATGTCCCATTCTGACCAGTGAGAGATTGTCCCAGTCAGGTCGTTATAGAAGACACCGAGCCCATATCCTTCCAAGGCCATTCGCAGGGGATAGAGGCATTTTCAGGGAGAGGAAGGCAAAAGGAAGACTAACGAGACGGAGGCTGCAGAGCTAGATCTTTTCCCAAGCTAGTGCGTTTCCAGGATTGCCTGAAGTACCACATGGGAACCTCCAGCTCTGGGGCTGCCCAGGACTCCAGTGAAGTAAGAGCAGTTTAAAGATGACAGCTAATTTGCATACTCTGCTTCTGTTATTAGGAGAAAGTGAAATGCCTTGGGTATTATGAAAGAGCGTAAAACTCCTTGGTTCATGTTATAAGCTTCAACACCCAGAAGACTGCCACTACCAGAGAGAAACAGGCAGGGAAGAACTTCCTAGTCTCACCAGGAGAAAATAAATTTAGAATAGAATAGAAGAATAGAATAATTTCAGTTGGAAGGGACCTACAACGATCATCTAAATCCAATGGCCTGACCACTTCAGGGCTGACCAAAAGTTAAAGCATGTTATTTAGGGGATTGTCCAAATGCCTTGTAAATACTGAGAGGCTTGGGGCACCAACCACCTCTCTCGGAAGCCTGTTCCAGCATTTGATCACCCTCTTGGTAAAGAAATTTGTCATCCTCCTGTTCTGATGTGAAATTTTTATGCAAAGGATGCAGGGGAAATCCTTACCATAAAGGATAAGGAGAGCTACATACCAGTAAGCCAAAATCAAATGGCAACCAAGTAAAAATCAATCAGCAATTAGTTTTAAGGAATGATGATTTTTTATGCCTAAGACATTTGTGTAAGTTTTTCTTGCCTAAAAGACAACAGGGAAAAGGGGAGGGGGGGGGAGATGCTATTATATGAGGGACAGAGAACAGGAAGACAGGAGTTTGGTGAATAACTTTTATATATTCACTGTTTTAAAAAGTGTTTTGAAGTTCAACTGCTATAAACAAGGGGAAAATCAACTTCTTATAAAACGTTTGTTGTGAAGCAATTCAGTAGAAACATTCCCTCGATCCAGTAAAACAACTGTATTCTTCCTTGGCTTCAACTGAAAGCTCCGCAGCTGTACCCACTATTATGTTTTCTATTCCTTCAGGTAAAATAGCAAAAGAAATAAGAATACATTCTAGAAAAGAAAAAGGGGGATCTCAACTCTATTCTTTCTCTCATTTTTTTGCTTTTACGTAAGAGCAATTATTTTGCCTTATTATGAAATTTGGACAGCGCTTGTGAAAGTAAAACTGGCTTCCAATGAGAACTACATTTCTACTTCCACCATAAAAAGAAATCTAAAACTTCCCAACTGAACCAAATTCACCAAATGGATTTTCACCCGTGCTACTGAATTAATACCATAATACTACATTCAGCCAACTGCTTAGATTCAATTTCAGATAAAATAAAAAATAATCTTACTCTGTATTTGCAGGGAAGCTAAAAGATTAAACATTTTCTGCTGCAGTGATTCAAGCTGTCTGCCTCCACAACCTTTCAGCCTTTGATTTCCAAAGTTGTTTCCAGATACTAAGGGAAATAAATTTTGCTGATAGAAAACCTTTGCACATTATCATTAGAAAAACTTTATCACTGTAGCTGTTCACTTTGATTACATTCTTGCTGAACTAGTTACTGAAGCACAAAGAGATGGACAATGGAAATAAATATCACATATTTTATCTAAAAAAAAAAAACCCTTCAAAGAGTATCTTCTTAAAACAAACTAAAAGCACCACGCTTTCCTATAATATTCACACAACATTTTAGTGAGGCAAATGCAAAAGATCAGCTTTCTGTTCTAAAGCTCTGACAATGCCATACAGAACTAGCTTCTGCATAATGGCAAAGATGTTACATATGAGGTATATAAGCAACTAGCCTGAAAAAAAAATATACACAATTCTTTCAATTAATTTTAAAGTCTTCTTTTTCTGACACACCTGAAAATCAAAATCATACATTTTTTGCCTCAAAAACATTTTATTTACTTTGTTTATATTTTTAAGTTAAAGAACTTCTAAAATGAAAACTTCAGAAAAAAAAAAAAGTCCTCACACTTCTGCTACTCTAAAATTTAAACTTCTTCAAAGCTTCTCTTTTTTCCTAGAAAAAAAAAATGGTTGAATGGAAAATTGCTTGCGCTTCCCCATCTTTTAAAAATTGTCAAACAAGATTGGAAGAAGCAATGACAAGAAAGCTCACATTTAAAGAACTGAAATTTTCTTAGAGATCTTCAATCAGGTGTGGAGGACAGAATGGTCACTGAACTCAGATTAGCAAATTAACTTCTGAATGCTTATTAAACAGAACTTCAAACTAGATGTAAAATATTCCCTGCCTCCACTGAATCACTGTTATAGCAATGGATGTTACTTACACGATTTGAAACATCATTCCCTAAATTAAATGTTAGATTTATTAAAATTGTGTCAAGTAAAAGTGAAATCCTGATCTCACTGAAAAATAAGTACGAAATTAAAATTCTTGTAAAATTCCAGTAAAGCTTTCTCTATTCAATAGAGTCAGTGCTAACATTGCACTCAAACTCTTCTTGTTGATTAAAGTTTTCCTTTTCTTTCAAACACAGTTAATAAAAGGATATAATTATAACTTTAGGTTTAGCCAGTAAATATTTTCCTAAGTGATTTGAATCCTAGGTGTGATTAGTTGATAGTAATGGAATAGTTTACTACTGCTTTAACGCTTTTAATTAATTATTAAAAAATAAAATTTAAAAAGCCAAACATGGCAAATAAAAAGAAATGGGGGGCGGGGGGGGGGAAACCCAAACAGATTTCTTCCTGGAAAGTTGTGGCAAATAATTCTGCCTTGCATCCAAAGACACCCAAATCATATTGGTTTGCACACCGAGGTAAATGACAATGGTTACAGTACTTCTCGCATCTCTTGAGGCTCATCAGCCTTTTTTGTTAGACATGACTACTTCTCTCTAGTGCATTCAACTGCCTTCAACTTTTTCCAAAGCTGCATCTGAAAACTCTGTGCACTTCTGTATTTCACTCCAGGAGGGCGGACCACTTTCCCTAAGAACTCAGTTTTCTTAAGTACTCAAATCACTGCTAGAGTCTTATTTCTGACTGGCAAACTGACAAACTGATGGGAAGCCCCCCATTAGTGGGTTTTTTTTCACCCCTCACAAAAAAAAGCCCTGAAGGGTTGGTTTGGGGAGGGTGAGGGGGTTTTGCTCTTTTTGTTTTGCTACTGGTAGGCTACATGACTTGATTATAGTTATTTTTTGGCAGTTATTTGGGCAGCTTTTTAGGCCCAATTCATTCAGTGTATTGGGTTAAAAATAAATAAAAACAGCAGAGCTCATCTATAGTCGGCAACCTGCCCTTCCATGAGTCACCTATGCCTGCGAGAACTTCCGACTACAGCCAGGACTTCAAATTAGAAGGTGTTCAGTATCTGGAGCCTTGAAATCAAAGTTTCATATATGACCTGTCACCTATTCAAATACTTCATAAGCTTCTGCTTCTCAAGGCAAACATTAGCCACTCCAACAGCCAAATCATTTATATGAAATGACAGAGCCACGCATACTTCTTTTGAATAGTTCCCTGCTCATTTTGTTGGTGAAAGCTTTAATGCTAGTTGAAGCCAACAAAACAATTTAATTTAGGAATTCATGGTGATGGCTATTGGCTGTAACAACTGACAGTGTACCTTTCAAAATGCCGACTCCCAGTGGAGTCAGCAGTGAGCCCTTGCAGAAACAAAGGCTGATACCTTGTGGAGCTGCTTTGGCAAGTGTGAAGCCAGGAGGTCAATGGAAGAAATTGTTCCTCTCTAGTTGACCCTCCTGTAACCACATCTTGAACAGTGCCCAGTTTCGGGGCCTCCATGTACAGGAGACCTTAACAAGCTGGAGACAGTCCAAGGGAGGGTTACCCAAGACGGTTAAGAAGCTGGAGCACAGGGCACAGGAAGAGCAGCTGGTGAAACAACACTTCACTGAAGAAGTCTAAGGGACAACTTAAATGCACATCCAGGCCACTATTTGCAGATAATTCCACTACCTAAAAAGGGGAGTTACAGAGAGAAGAGAGACAGACATAGGTGCCCAGCAAAAAGACAAGAGAGAATAGTCACAAGATGCAATGTGGAAAATTTCAACTGGTCTTAAGGAAACAATTCATCCCAGCGAAGAGTGATGAAGCATGGGTCCAGAGAGGGCTGTGGCCAGATCTTCAAACCTGACTGGATAAGGCTCTCAGCAACCTGACCTAGCTTTGAAGCCAGGCTGCTTAGAGCAGAGTTTTAAAGTAGATGCCTCCAGAGACACCTTCTGACCTAATTACTTATACAGTTCTGGAAGCTTTTACTCAGAGCAAGGCGGGGGAGGAAGCCTGCATAAAGAGTTAAGCTAATAGAGCAACTACAACAGAATGAAGACAAAAGACTTCTTTTTATATTATATATAAAGTGGAACTGATGAAGGTTCAAAATATGGTAACAGAAGTGACAATGAGAAGTCAAAAACGGTCGATTAAGAAGAATCTCCCAAATTCTGCAAACTAACAGAGAAATAAGGAAATTAAAAGATGCAAAGGAGTAGAAATGTCTTTTGACACAATCATATCTATTTTTAAAGAGCATCCTGAAAGGAACTTACCTTTGCTAGTCAGACGTCCAGCAAATTCAAGGCGGCTTTTATTGGAAGGTACACCTATCAAAATACAAAGCTTTACTTTCTGTATCTGAAAGATAAAGCTGCAAGTTGATATGGCAGGTGGTCCCACTGAACTACATCTCCTTCTATATTCGTAACGCTTTTAAGGGATACTGTTCAAGTATCTCATTCTTGAGTTTAAAATAAATTTGCATAAATGCTACAAAAGATAAGTATGCAATTTTTACTGTGTCGTAGTTTAGTTTACTTTCTTATTTTAGAGTACTGTCAAAAATGTAAAGGTTTCGTAAAACCAAGGAAATGGAAATTCTGAGTCCTTTCTCTATAATCTTATGTTTACCTAAGTGATCTATTGAGAAGTGCTGGTTTTCCTGCATTTGTTTATTAAAAATATGTATGTCCATTTTAGAAAACTTGGCCGTAGACAAAGTTGCCTATACTCTGCAGTTACAGGAGCATGCAACACTCCAGTTGCAACTATTCTCAATGAACCAACAGCTTCCAAATACAGTGAGGTGACAACTCTGTGCAAATAACACCTGCTTACCAAAAAAGAGAAACCATGCTGTATTTAGGACATCCAGTTTCCCCACTATTACAGACTGAGTTTTCGCATGACTCCCTGCACTGGAAAAAATGCTATTTGTTGAAAATGGACTTTGCATCATATATTCATTCAGCACTGACAATTGTTAGACTGTGAATTAGCTCTCCTCCTTAAGGAGTTGTCACACATTTCCTGGTACCGTCCTCAAGAACCCCTTTTTCATGAACTAAAATTAATGCAAAACCTAACCCCCAGCATGATTTTATAAAAAGTTTACAATGCAGATTTGCATTAAACAGAGAAATTCATGAGAGAAAAATATGAAGAGAAGAGGATCATGAATCAATAATCTCTTTATAAGAATAACTTCTCATAAGGCATTTATTAAAAAGTGTCTCCTATTCTGACAAGTAGTATATTTTCCTGCATTGGGAAAAATTATTACCACAGATATAACTAGCAGGGTTAGGATCCTCTCCCCTTTCTCA
>VYZV01025248.1:33739-46963 GCA_013401275.1 Pandion haliaetus
AGCCAAGGCACCTTACAAACGATTAAAAGGAGCAGGAAGAAAAGGCGAAACGGGGGAGGAATGAGCACTCTTTATGAGCATGGCTAGCCACGTACTATGTAAAACCTCTACCTGCGTGTCATTTGGCTATTTCCATGCACATCAAGATGGAAACAGTATGTGAGCTTGACATGAGGGAGAAGTGAAATTAATCGGTACTGTTCATTCAGGAAAGACAATCTGTCCTGCTATACATTTCTTTACAGAACTCAGAACAGCAAAGTCCAAGTCCACAGCTGAAAGTCCTAGGATTACAGTAAGACAAACAAAATAATTCAACAAAAACATTCGGATACCCTCTTGGCAGCAGCTAGCGCAGTGACGTAATGTCACTGCATAGCACTATCAGACTTTTCCTTTCCAACTTGTGTAAAACACTGAAGTTCATATACGGTAATTTTAAATTTATCTCAGCATGCCTGCATTCCTTGTTGGCCAGCCTGCCATCTTCCAAAGCAAAGGAACTACGGAGAATTTCTTCAAAGATGACTATTTCTTCATTGCAGCAGCATCAATGAAATTATAACAGGGTGTTTCAGTTAGCATCTTCACAGAAATTTCTCTCGTCAGCATCATGCTCACATGCAGCTTTGGCCTTATTTCCTGTTGCATTAGTAGACTCCTTCATGGCTGCAAAACCCCGTGCCGGGGACCACATCCTCACTCCAGCTCTCCACTAGAAGTATGGCATGTATTTTCTCTTGACAGCGGCATCCGAGAGCAGATTGATGCCAAACATGTGAGCTGCAAGCCCACACGCGTATTTACCATGCATCAATCACCTCCCCATCATTTTGGAAGAAACATACTGAGGTGGGTTATCCCATCCCACAGAATTCTGCATTCCACCACCGCAGAACTTGCCTGCTTGGCTATACCAGGTGAACTCCCACAAGACTCATGTCTCCTAGCATTAATGCTATAGACAATGTTTTGCAGAGAAATTAGCATGGTGCCATCTGGCCTAGTGATCCTATATTCTGACCTGGGAAGAGCTATACTATTACACAACAAGAAGATAAGCAATAGTAATATTGCAGATGCTTTTTTATAAAAATGATCTCTCTGAGTGTCCTTAACATCACATTCAAATGCAATAATGTGGGCTTAAAAAAAAAAAAAAAAGGCTTTTTTCTTTTTATTATAGGATAAAAGTACAGTGCTTTGTTCCATAACTGGGTATTTTACATAGATTTTCAAAACACCTAAGTCTGATGGAAAAATGGGGTAAGATTTTCAATATTTGTGGTTAACTTGGTCATGATTTAGCAACGTCTTTGAAAATGTCAGTAATTAAAAAAGCTTATATATTTCTGTTTTAAGGAGTCATGAAGAACAAGCGTTTCAGAATTTGAATACTGTCTGGTTGGATTTGCAACCCAGAAAGTCAAAGTAATGCAGGAGTGAATGATAGCTGAGGAAAAATTAGCCATCGGGAAGCGGATGATGGGAGATGAGCACTTTCCTTCTCTACAAACACCAGACTAATTTAATGGCCCTGTCATATGCTCCATATGAGCTAAAAGGACTCGAGTCGAATCAGCTGTCAGTGTTCTCAAGGATTTATTTTAAAAGATCTCTAGATTACACTTTGTTCCTATGCATACACAGATAGTCTATTAGTCTGTAAAAACATGGCTTACCCTCAGAAGATATATTTATTTCTATGACTCTTACATGAGCCAAATGAACTTACTGCAGACAGGATATTTGTACATTACTTGTATCCTGGAAAAATAGTAATTACATGCCAAATGCTGTAAAAGAAAGATAATCTCTTGGAACATGCAGCATATACTGTTAAAAAATAAGCAAGAGTATGAATGCTGGGACTTGTGGACTACTCACCAGACACACCTGCAAAACCAGAACGTAAATCAGGGTTAACAAAAAAACAGATTTATTTTTAATTTTTCTCCTCCTCCTCCTTTTCCAATTTAAATTCTTCTTTCCAGATTCAGGCAATGTTGTATTCATTTAGTTTTCTTATCCTGAATCTTTTGCATTTAAAAGTTGTCATACATTGAAAAAATGAATTGTGTGTGGCCACAGAAACAATACAAAAAATGCAGTCAGCTTCATATACCTTTAGGTATAATTTTCTAAGCTATTACAGTGAAATGAAAGTTTTCTTCTCTGAAGAGGTTATTTTTAGCTTAACTTTCTCTTTTTTCCTCTTCTTTTCAATTGAAATTGGAGAAGTTATGAAAGTATGCAAATATCAGTGCAAAGGATAGTACTTTTTTTTTTTCTGAGAGCAATGGCATTTTTCTTTTAGCTTTTATAGTAGATGGAAGGGCATAAAGCATTTTTTAGCACGATGTTCTTGAGACAAAGCAAAGAATTTGTTCTGCTTCCCCCTTCCTCTCATTTTTTCCCTATAAGGCATCTATGCAAGCAATATGACATACTTTCATTTCACTGTTGGGTGAGAACATGAAGGAATACATACAAGTACTATCTATATGTCTCTCTCTATACATAGTCTATAGACGTTATATAGGACGTAAAGTAGGAAGGGTATTCCCACAGGCTCCTGGGGTTCGGTAAGGGGACCAGCCTGCTGCCAGGGCCCACCCTGGGAAAGAAAGACTTTCAAATTCCATCTGACTTCAACAGAGAAATAGGGTTAATGGATGCTTCTTCCCAAACCCACTTTCTACAGTTTGGGTTGCTAAACCTATTGGGAAATTTGTTACTATATTGTTTTGTAGTTACTAGCTTTTGAGGTGGGATTGGGTTGATGGAGAAGTGTAAGAATGTCTGAGAGGTTTGGAATTCAAGATTAGGATAAAAGTTCATACAGCTTTTATCTTCATTAGGAATGGTTAACTATCTTCACGTAACACAAATGACAGAATGATATACATAAATAGAGCTACTGAATAACTGAATCTATCATCTGTTTTAATTCAGGCCAAGTTTTCCATCTTGTTTCATCCCACTGGCTAAATTCATTTATGCTACCTTGCAGGCCTGAATTAACAGAAAGCTGGAAGCACTGTATATGATATCTTCAATTTAAGCATAACAGGTTGTTTACCTTTAAGTTAGTAGGATAATTTAGGACTCTATTTCCAGATCCATTTTTAAAAGGCTTTCATGTGAAATAAATTTAATAGCTATTCAATACCTGATTCTGAACAACCTGATAAAAGGCTGATTATTTGCAAAGGGGAATTGCACACTATGGAATTGCATTTGTTTTAACTAATAAGATGGTTGTAAATTAAGGCAATAATAGTGTATGCACAGACACAGCTTTCCAACGCTACTTTTTTCTGTTTGTGTTAGGTACCATTCTAGCCTTTCAAAATCTTTAGAAATAGCAATGTTTTTGTAATGTAAATATTCATGATTATTACGTTAATATGGAATTTTACTGATTAATTACACAATGCTTCATTGTTTTTAGTAAGTTATCCGTGCTAGTTATTCTGAAAATATATTCTTGTAAATTAAAACCTTTTTTTAAAATGCTCATCTGTAAGTCACTAGCAGTTTTGATCTCTCAATTTATTGCATGCATTTTATTTATTGAAAACCATATATTTGGTAGTGCATGAAGAGACATGAGTAATCAGTTCTATTTCCACGATCATCGCAAAAAGAAAATAGAAAAAAAAGATCAGTACATACCTACTTCTTGCTTGTATATAGTGTTTTGTTTTCACATGCTCTAAAATGCTACAACTCAACAGCCTGTTCAGAGGTGTTCAACAAATTTTGTGATTAGTAGCTGATTGATAACAAGCAGGTGCTCTTTAAGTGAGTGTTGTTCCTGACTATTACCACTGCAGAAGTAACGTGAACTGACTGACTGTACTGTATCTTATTTCAGCATCGTTTAGAACTATACAGATGAAGTAAGCTGTCAGGAGCAGAAAAATATTTGTCAGTCTCAATGCACCCGAGGCAAAATCTGCAACTTGTTTTCACATACTCATTTTAACTTCTTCTTTTTGTAATACATACAAAAGCTTTGCACTTGAAATCAATAGCTATAATTTCCCTCTACTAACTGAAAACAAAAGGTATATAGTACTTTTGTATGTCATTGCCCAAATCCGAGGACTGCAGTTTCTCAAAATGAAAATGCCAGTTCACCTCAGTCTGTCACATGCTCCTTGTTTCACCACTTATCTCAAAAGCACATATTGTCTGCTACAGAAGAGCTTGATGGCTTCATGATGTGCAGTCAGAGGTTTAAGAACAGTGGCAAAACTTTTATTTAAAATCATTATTGAAGCATTCTCCTCTCCTTTTTTCCTTTAGAAGGTAAAGGAATCATATTCCAGTAAGGTTGTGTAAGTTGCACAGTTGCAAGCGTACACTGTGTCACTTGAACCAGATCCTTCGGTCCCCCAAAACAGTATAGCAGAATGCTCAAGGATAGGTCCTCGATATAGCATGTGTAGAGAAAAAGAGGATAACCTGGAAAATACACCACTTCTCCCAGCCTGCATGCTCATAGGAAAAGCCAGTAGGTAGGTATGTTTCAGCCATTCTGCCATCTATTTTAAGCTTCAGAGAAGCAGCGTCATATTTTTAACTAATTCAGGAAAAGGTTTTGCCAGATCACTGGCAAAACCTAGGTTTCTAGCTCAGTTAACTGGTGTGACTGAAGCAAGACATGCTAGAACCTCAGACGACAAATGGAGAGGAAGCATGATCACTACAAATTGAACATTTTAAGAGAGGTAGGGCACGTTATTAGCAGTTTTAGCTTTAAACAAATATTATCCCAAATGAAAAGCCCCGTGTTTTTCCACATTTTCAAAGCAAGTTCAATTCAACATCAGGTGAGAATTTTACCTGGGAAAGTTTATGGCTGCAAAACCCATAGTCAAGAACAGCCTAGAGGAATCCACGGGGTTCTGAAAACCGTCAGCTAGGCTTGGATAGGATCGCTCAGGCTGCCTCTGCAAATCTTCAGCAAGTCCAGCTCTGTGTATCTGTACCTAGATGTATACACCCATTTACACAAATATGTACATACAAATATACGTATGCACGTTTCTCACTACTTTTTCCAGGAAAAGAATCACAGTAACATAGCAGGTTTTAGCAGACTGTGCTATAGGGTGCAGTGGGGCATTGTGTAGGGAGTTAAGGTTCTTCTGGGAAAGGCAGGTGGAGGTGTAGAAAGGAGAAGGGTGAAAAATAATCCTCAGAGCTCCCTGGAAGTCATACATTTTTTGCTGACCACTCTTTGCCAGTTCTCCATCTCCAAGTGTACCACTTTTTGAGTCACGTAGTGGTAGTTGGGACAAAACCATACTTTTATATATATATATATATATATATATATGTATGTATATGTGTGTGTACACATATATTAAAAAAAATGCGTGTGTGTGTGTGTGAGTGTATGAGAGATTTGTCATCACTCCAAGCATTCATTCTGTTTGTACTGACTGGTATTATAACAGCAATGAACAATGAAAGCCATAAATTTTGTGATTACTAGCTGATTGATAAAAAGCAGCAAAAAAGATGTCAAGAAAATATGCAAGCCTGGTACCCCATGTTGATTCTGTACCCTAAGAAACAAATTTGTTGCCCTTTATTTATGGAATAGAGTTTATAATAGCATCAAAAGCCATATTTTTCAAATGTAAATGTAGCTTCTGAATAAAAGATGGATCCCGTCGCGTGACTGTATGCATATGACAAAAATGCTTCCAAGTCACATCATGACGACGGAGCTATAAGAGGATTGCCAGAGCTGCTCCCTCAGCCCCAGCCTGTTTCCACCTTACACCTAACGGCCCCAGCAGCAGGATGTGGGTGATTCAGGGCTCTGCACCAAAGGTCCGCACACCTGAGTAAGTAATCCCATCCCAGCCAAGAGGTGGAATAGGTTAATTGCCTGTATTTTTTTCTTATCCCCAACTTTAATGATTCACAGCAATAACGGCTTATTAAGAAACATAGCCTTTTTGTTGTTGTTGTTGTTTTAATTCATTGGTATCGCCGAAGTGATCCATGGCTATTTTTAGTGATATTTGCATTGGAACAGTGACATCCACTGGCCGATGTAAATTGCGCCAGGTTCTTTTCTGCTGAATAGGACTTAGTTATCAAACTGATAGGGACTTTAAATACCTAAAAAGGTTTATTTAGGATTAGAGAAAATAAAACCGGCTCTTCATTTGTCCAGTGAAACATGGACTATATTAGATATAATGGTACTGTAGTACCACACTTTTTACATTTAGACCTGGTCTCCTCAGGTAAGGAAATAAAACAAAAAGAACACAAAAATAAATAAATAAATAAAACTAAATTGAACATAGCAGCGAAACAAAACTAGTCTGAAGAGAAATTTTCGTTACCAAAAAAAAGTAATGGTGAGCAGATATTTATTCTGGAGACATCTGCTTTTCTGTCATTCAGTCACCAAGAAAATAATAAAGTAGAATTTCTTGGCATTTTAGAATTGGACTAAATTCTGGATATTGCAAAAAAGAGATTCCCTTTTTATGAAGGCAAATTTATACCAGTGATAAAGACCGTATCATAATAGTATAATAACACTAGCACA
Source organism: Pandion haliaetus (assembly GCA_013401275.1). Taxonomy (NCBI): domain Eukaryota; kingdom Metazoa; phylum Chordata; class Aves; order Accipitriformes; family Pandionidae; genus Pandion; species Pandion haliaetus. The sequence goes on from VYZV01025248.1 coordinate 40,326, forward strand.
TAACAATATAACAACACTAACGTGATAAACCACAGCAAGAGCAAATCATGTATCTGTAGTAGGGAGGGTGAGGAGCAGAGCAAATACACCCTGATCAAGATCAGCTAATGCTTTAAGTTTAGGAGGTTGCAAGATAACCACAGTCCAAGTAAGTCAGAAGTAAACTGTACAAGAAATCACGTAAAATTTAGAGAAAAGAAAGATTGTAAATCCATTTCCTGTTTGCTGATGGCTCATAGAAGTTTTAAACGGGAAAGGAGCAAAAAAAAGAAAACGTGCATAAAACCAATGTACAGATGTATTCCTGTTCTGAGTAAAATGTTGCATAAACTGAATAAGCCTGAGAGAACTAATGTAGCTTCACAATTAGCGTTGTCAAGAATGGTTAAGTGGAGTTAAATTTTTTCACTGTTCCTTTAAAAATTATGTCTCTGGCACCCTTCCCCCCCCAAGAAAAATCACAGCATACTCTCTGCAAACTGTCTATCCTGTTAGGAATGTACACATATAAAGACAATCTCTATTGCTACAAACATTGTGTATCTGGACCTCTTCCCTGGACTTAAAAGGGAGGACCACCCTGGTAACATGTGGCAGGAAAAATGGTAATAACATAAATCAGTTAATCTTGGTGTTGTTGAATTGTTCTGCAGGAAAGGAGTAGCAATGGGGAAACTGTTTACACTGTGGAAAGCAGCCTGTGTTCACAGAAAAGAGCAGCAGCTGAGAGTGGGAGGTAAATGACGAATGTGGGCTTGGATGGTTGAACTTTTTTCTGACTTTCGTGTCTGTCCTGTCAGAACCGGAGAAACAAAATAATGCTCAGGTATGGTGAGCAATGCTCAGGAAAATGCTCGCTGGTATCTTCCTGCAACAGCTGTCTGAATATGAGGCACTTGTCATTTTTTATGCCACTGCTTTTGTCTGAGATGCTGGTTTGGGGAGAGGCCTCAGGAGGAGGAAGTATGCTGCAACTTCCCGGAGAGCCTCAGATTTATTTCAGATAAATCAATTAATTATTTGTCTGAGTTGTTTGTGCCATGGGGTCCTCCCTTTGGTGTAAACCAACTCAAGCATGAGTCATAAACATAAAAAAAATTAGCCCGCTCGGAGAACAGCTAACAGCTACTGCTCTTCTTCCTTTCCAGGGGATAGCTCATGCTGCTTCTGTGCTCGTGCAGCTTTATCCCCCGAGCACATAAAGCATTTTATGCACACAGGTGGATTTATTCTCAAAACCAGGTAAGACACAGGACTTGAAGCAGCCCATGAAGTACACTGACGTAGCTTCCCTTACAAGCCTGAAAGGAGAGGACTACACAGATGCCACAGAGGTAGCGCAACAGTAACATGGGTGCAGATTTTCCTGTTGCTAGGTCGGCTGGAAGTAGATCATCACTTGCAGAAGGCAGGGGCTGGTAGGAGCTACTCCACCCTCCATGAAGAAGCCCTGCTTCTGTTTCCTTAGCTGGCCTTGTTTAAAAAATACTGAACCATTCACTGTTACTGGTTCTTGTTTTTCAACCACAGCTTTGTATTTTGAAAGAGATACCAGTAGGTGAAAATCTCAGTTTTTGGTTCGTGTTTTGTTTTGTTTTGTTTTTTTTAAACAGAAGGTGCTGAAACCAGAAGCCACAACCGAGATGTGATGAAAATAATCCACTTACAAATAATTGCAAGGAACAACTTAAAAACCACATACCGTCATGATCCATGAATTTTGTCCCCTAGGGAACAACAGTGCTGTTATCCCTATTTTAAGAAGCAGTGGAATGAGGGACAGACAAGATATTAGGGATATTATAATTTTCAAAGAAACTCAAATCTTTCATTTCTATGCCTTTGTTGCCTTGGACCCCTCTGTCTGCACCCTACCCGCACCTGGGCATTCAGTCCTAGGTTTTCCTCCCCTTTTCCGTGGTTATTAATGGAGCTGCATCTACCACTACCAAACAGCCACGAGTGTCGTGATAAATGTTCTCCTAGAAAGTGTAAGAAATAATTCAAATCTCTGCTCTCTCCAAGCCCATTTCACACCAATTAAATATTTATCTCACCACAGGAGAAGGTATTTGATGGCATGTGATTTCAGCTGGGTGAAAATTGCTGCTATGATAAATACTTAATAATTTATACGAACCAGTGCCTCCTAGAACAGCTTTGGTAAGAGAAAAAGGAAACATCTGGTAGATAGAAGACACCTGGAATTTGGGAGCTTTACACTCCACTACATGCTCTGAGACATAGCACTCAATGAATCTTTTAAGAACGCGGTGTTGTCCCCCTGCTATCACAGACAGCTATGACAGCTTGTACATTTTTCTTTTCCCGGCCCATGACCTACCCAGCTGCTTTGCTGAAGCAGGAATGCTGGTGCATACATGCTAAAAGCATTAAAAAAGTTTCCTGAGTAGCTGTGCTCGGTGTGAGTTACGTTCAGCTGAGGGGCTGTGTAAACATGCCGACAGCACCAGGCTCCAGCAATAAAATAAGCGTGGGGTTGCCCACTGGCAGGGCTGGGGTTGATCAGGGTATGTCTGCTCACAAAAATGGAAACTGGGGCAGGAACTCAGCTGGATTCAGGCCACAGGGGGTGCTGGCAAGATCAGCAAAGTCTGAAAGGAGGTTAACTTCCATTTTCAATCGAGTTATCTGCAACATCTTTGCAAAAAATCTCCCTTGCATCTCTCCAACACCATTTTTCCTGCAAGCATCTACCAAACGACAGACACATTTGGAGAGCAAAATAAAGGTAAACTACCTGAATATCATCTGCAATTACTAGCAAAAGTTGATTACACACTCACTAACACGCAAATCCATGCAAAGCCTTGATATCCTGCAAGTCTAAAGAATTGATGCAGATTCCAAATACACAGGTTGTAATTAAGAAAAGTGAAAGAAAAAAAGATAAGATGTAGAAACTATATGACAATAAATATAAAAAAAGTGTGAAGAAGAAAGTAAATACTTAGGAACATAGATTTGAAAGTAAAATTTCTATATACCTATACACACAAATGAAAGGCAGGTAAGATGTTTTTATAGAATTTATTGCCCTCTAAATGCTTCTTAATATTTTGAACAATTGGAAAACTTGGTGTAATCTGACTCTTGAAACAAAGCCATTGGCAAACAGCCTCTTCCTTTGTGAAGAGTGCATCAAGTTTAAACTCTTTTGAAAGATTAGAGCAATAAAAAAAAGAAAAAGGAGTTTTCATAAATTGTGGTTTCATAAACTCCAACCTAACTTATAAGGAAAACACTAAGGAAAAATTAGAGTAAGGGCAAATATTTACAGTGAGGTTATATGTAACTACTTGAGCATCTACAATGCCAGTATCTAGAGAGAAAAAATTGTCAGACCTAAACTGAAAAGGGATTATATACAATTTAATTAGTGAAAGTCACTGGTAGCAGAGAACGGGAATCAGGTTCTTAGGCCTGATCTTCTCTAGAGCTGAACTGGGATAGTACAGTAACAAAGATTCGTCTTCCTTTTATTTAGTTGCAGAAATTGATGAACAGTAATCAAAGTGGGAGAAAGAAAAAGGATATTAGGGGTCTAAAAACTAATTGTGTAAATACATACTGGAGAATATTCCTCTTTTCCCTTACGAGTCTTCTGTGATGCTGCCAGTCATTTAAATCAACCTTCTATGCATTTCCTAAAAGTAGTATAAGATCTAACTCTATTTTCCAGTTTCCAAAATTAAATATCTTATTTTTATCACAGCACAGATACTTTCCAATACAGTAGCTTCCCTACATTCCAGGTTCCCTCATCCAGAAATAACAGCCAATTCTTTTAAAAGGTAGCAATTCCAGAGATTTCTTTTCCTGATATGTTCTGGTATGCAACTGTACCATCTCTAAATCCTTAAAACGTCATGAAATTTATGGAACCAGTGCATAAAAATGATAAAAAGATGGAACATTTAAATTGTCCCGTTTGGATGCTGCCCGTCCTATTTTTTACACATTATAAAATGGGTATTTCTACAGCTGCTCCCAAGCTCTAGCTCTTTCAGACTGTCATTAGTTGGATGAAGACAGCGTTGGGAAATACAAAACCAGCTCAGCGTCTACCAGGAACTCTCAAAAATTAAGCACCTTAAAAGTATTTACTTTTTTGAGAGACTTCTAAAGATGTATCAAGTTACAAAACATCCGCCACAGATTTTTTTTTTCCCCCTTGTTCCCCTACCCTTGAGTACACGAAACTGTTCAAAAAGGAGAAACAAAAGCCCCAGTCCTGTAATCATGGGGTATGGATTGTCTCACAGCATGGATTGATGCCACTGAAAAGTCAGCTCAAAGGAGAAAGGAAAAGCAGATGGCTATCTGTAATAAATACAGACACTTGGAGAGCATTTAAGATTTTTTTTTTAACCTTTTCCACATAAAGGTTTCACTTGTGCAAAATTATTTGAAAAGGGGTTTCAAATAACAGAGTCTGTTAGAGATATTTTACAATAATTTACTCCAAGACAAATTAATATCATGGTTTATACTCCCAGTGGGAATGGTTGGAAAGAAGACTGAGTAATCCCCAGGTGTCACCAATGGGAGTTTTTTAGGACTATATACATATGTATACATACATGCGCACAGCACATATGTTTTTGCACATCTAACATTGGAAAATGTTGGGAAAGTCAGCATGAAGGTCCTTCTAGCTGCTTCATTAGGAGCTCTTTTCAAGGTTGGGCAATAAACAATTTGAAAAAACCCAAAACATTAAATAAAAAATATAACAGTAAAAATGCTTTTCTTCTCTCTTATTAGGGCCTGTAGCGATAGGACAAGGGGTAATGCTTTTAAACTAAAAGAGGGTAGATTTAGACTAGATGAAAGGAAGAAATTTTTTACTATGAGGGTGGTGAAACACTGGCACAGGTTGCCCAGAGAGGTGGTAGATGCCCCATCCCTGGAAACATTCAAGGTCAGGTTGGACAGGGCTCTGAGCAACCTTATCTACTTGAAGATGGCCCTGCTCATTGCAGGGGGTTAGACTAGATGACGTTTAAGGGTCCCTTCCAACCCAAACCACCCTATCATTCTATGATTAGCCCTGGGACTTGGGAAGTACTAGAAGCGCATCGAACAGCTCGTTTGAATCCATGCAGATCTTCTGTTTAACAATATCTATGTGTAACCACTATGGATCAGCTGTATTGCTAAATCACCAGGGTGTATCTTGAGTGTGTTTGGGGGAAAAAAAAAAAAAAACCAACAACAAAAAGAACATCTTGCCCTGCACACTCAGATCAGGTTTGTGCAGCAGTGGGAGGCATTTGGAAATCCTCACACTGTAACGTGGAGCAAGGACAGCCAACTTCAGCTGTCCCCCGAGGGCAGCCTAACCAGCAGGCTATTGACTAGTGTCAATCAGCCTGTGCTTTGGAGCTGTTCCACTTGGCCTTGAGAGTTAAATTTTCCTTGTATCAGTGAGAGTAATGCTAAGCAATTAATTTGTGTGTGACATATGAAGCTTCCCAATTAATAACAAAAGTGTAATTCCTAAGTCCAGTCTGGCTTCGACCTTGCTGTCTTCCACGTTCCCACAGTCCTAGCTGAAAGGTCATTTTTGGCAGACAAGTAAAAATCTAAAATTTATTTTCAGGCCCCTTAGCATAGGCAACTACAGAATTCACCTGTGCCCCTTCAGTTAGTCTGGTGGGCCGACATGGTCCACAGAGATATGCCAAGCACACGTTGCACTGGAGTGCGAGATAAGAAATAATTCTATCACAGCACTAGTGAAAAAACAAAGCAAAATGAAAAAACAATGAGTTTTCCCCTGCTAACACAGAGACCAGTTATTAGAATTCCTTTCCAAACCTGTGGCAGAGCTAAAAGCTTCGTATTTCTTTGCAGCACCAACAGGAGAAAATGACGTTAATGCTGGTTGACTGTGCGGTGTCAAAAAGTCTCAACAGCTCAGTGCTGAGGTCTAGGTCATCTCAGCAGCCACCCCCAGGTACCAGTAAGTGCTCTCTGAATGTAGCCAACAATACCTCCTCGTACAGCAGCTTACCAGCAGCCTTCAAACTTATATTCCTCCTGTTGATATGACACTTCCTTCTCTCTTTGCTTAGACTTTCCCCCCTCCAAAAGAGAAATGTCTATTTAGATAAGCATTTTAGAAAAGGATCATCTCACAGGTGTGTCCAGCATTTGTAATTATTAATTGTTCACTTTTAGCAGAGAGCATTCATAATTTGTAGAACAACATATCTGAATAAAATCAGGATTCATAAAGAACTTAACTTCTATTAAATACGTAAATTAAAATCATAGATCAGAACTTCAGCAAACATAGGACTTTGGAAAACATCATAGAAGCTCAGGTAGACTTCCAGTGGAAGCAGTCAGGCTTATTAAAAGCACATTCTCCTTGTCGTGGTTTCAGGTCAGCTCAGCCGGTAACAAAGCACCACGAAGCCGCTCGCTCACCCCCCACCCCCTCGCCTGGCCACGTTGGGATGAGGAGAAAATCCAAAGGCAGGCTCGTGGGTCGAGACAAGGACTGGGAGGGATCACTCCCCACTTATGTTCACGGGCAAAAGACAGGCTCAACTTGGGGAAGAAACAATATCCATTTAATTGACTACCAATCAAATAAAAAACAAAAC